>CABFPE010000104.1:1208801-1220019 GCA_900660155.1 Hofstenia miamia
AACTGAATAATAGTATTCGTATTTCAGTAAAACACAACAAGTTTTTATTGACTTTGTTTAAATCTATAGTTTTTCCTCTTAACCTCTCTAAAGTCAAATTTATGGCTACGGAACTGAAAATTTGAACATATTTAGAAAGTGATAATATATAGAGTTGCACAATACAATAAACTAAAGGTAGAATGATCAATTTAAATCAACAATAAAATAAAAAATATAAAAATATAATGACGCCAAGTATTAATGAATCCCTCTATTTGCCTTTCATCAACTTGTCATAATAAATTTTGTGATCAAATTAGCTTTTCAATGTTTGTTATTGTGAATATAAATCATATATGGATTCCATTCGCAAGATCTTATAAAAACAGTTTGTTAAAAGGCGATCTGTAATATAAGCTAAACAGATGGAAGTAAATTGTAAGTTCCTATCTACTTTATTTTAGTTGTTGATAACGTGTTACTATTATTTGTTTAGAAATCTCCAATGCATTCGGTGATTGCACTTCTAATAGTTTGGTTTTGACAGTTTTAGATAAGGTATGCGTTTAAATTTTTAGTCTATATAGTTTAATTTACGAGACTTTTCAAAGAAAAATTTCACAAAAAACAGACAGGACTGTTTCATAAATAATATCAGTCTTGCAATTCACGCTTCGAAAACACGTACGTGTGTAATCCATTTGGTTGTGTTGACATGAATGTAAAGAATTATTTATTGTGGTTTAGACTTAAGCAATTGTTAATTTCCAAGAAATATATTTTGTAAATTCAATGTTATTGCAATAGAATATTTTTTCCGACATTGCTGCCAATTACACACTTTGCATCATTGGCCCAATTTAAAAATAAATGAAAATTACCATAAAACAAATCGAAAAGAGAAGGCCCTAGAACCGTAACTTGGGAATTTCTAGATTTATTGTTTGTATTGAAGATATTTCCTTTCAAAATATACATGCTATTTTCTGTCAAGGAGTTTTTATTAAAGACTTTTATACTTAAATTAATGAGGCACCACATACAATAATTGAAGTTTGTAAAAGAATAAATCTATTTAGGCATTTGATAAGATAAGTCGTATGTTGAAGAAAAGAAATGCTATAAACAATACATTTTATTTATTTTTAATGACCTGGTGTAAGACTTGTACCCATAAAAATTTGCCTGTTGTTTTGNAAAACATATTTAATATTGGATGAATGATACTCAGTTACATAATACAAATTTAATATCAATAACAACAATATTATTTTTGGTGCAATTTTGCTTTATAAATCGGGCGTTACTTAATTAACACCCTGATTATATAATTTTACCATAAATCAAATATGTTTCTTGAGATTTTTAAGTAAATTTAGAAAAAAGTTTTATTATAATTTGCAAAATTGTTAACTGAATAGAAGTATTATCATTTCAGTAAAGATAAAATACTTGCCCCGCCAATCGCCACAAAATCCATGGGCCCCCACCTACTGGACAAGCCTGGTTAGTAGTCACAAAGTAATCCTTAATTTTGTTCACTAACAGATTGATGAAAAGCAAATCCACCATTGGGAGTTTCTGGTATAGATGTAAGGTGTAGCTAGTACAAACCATTTAACACATCAAACCCTACGCATGGGGTATTCCTTGAAGCACTATGCACAACCTCGTTAATTCAATATGATATTCTGATTTAATTCTTAGTGCCTCATACAATGTTTTTAATACATTGTTTTTCTTTCATAAAATATATATTATTCAAGCTCTTTATCCTGCTTGTGATTACATAAACCTTTTTGGCACTCCACAGCCCAAAAGTATTATCTGCCAATTTATAAAAAAGTTCTTTTCTAGTTACAAAATTGTTAACTGAATAATAGTATTCGTATTTCAGTAAAACACAGCAAGTTTTTATTGACTTTGTTTAAATCTATAGTTTTTCCTCTTAACCTCTCTAAAGTCAAATTTATGGCTACGGAACTGAAAATTTGAACATATTTAGAAAGTGATAATATATAGAGTTGCACAATACAATAAACTAAAGGTAGAATGATCAATTTAAATCAACAATAAAATAAAAAATATAAAAATATAATGACGCCAAGTATTAATGAATCCCTCTATTTGCCTTTCATCAACTTGTCATAATAAATTTTGTGATCAAATTAGCTTTTCAATGTTTGTTATTGTGAATATAAATCATATATGGATTCCATTCGCAAGATCTTATAAAAACAGTTTGTTAAAAGGCGATCTGTAATATAAGCTAAACAGATGGAAGTAAATTGTAAGTTCCTATCTACTTTATTTTAGTTGTTGATAACGTGTTACTATTATTTGTTTAGAAATCTCCAATGCATTCGGTGATTGCACTTCTAATAGTTTGGTTTTGACAGTTTTAGATAAGGTATGCGTTTAAATTTTTAGTCTATATAGTTTAATTTACGAGACTTTTCAAAGAAAAATTTCACAAAAAACAGACAGGACTGTTTCATAAATAATATCAGTCTTGCAATTCACGCTTCGAAAACACGTACGTGTGTAATCCATTTGGTTGTGTTGACATGAATGTAAAGAATTATTTATTGTGCGTTTAGACTTAAGCAATTGTTAATTTCCAAGAAATATATTTTGTAAATTCAATGTTATTGCAATAGAATATTTTTTCCGACATTGCTGCCAATTACACACTTTGCATCATTGGCCCAATTTAAAAATAAATGAAAATTACCATAAAACAAATCGAAAAGAGAAGGCCCTAGAACCGTAACTTGGGAATTTCTAGATTTATTGTTTGTATTGAAGATATTTCCTTTCAAAATATACATGCTATTTTCTGTCAAGGAGTTTTTATTAAAGACTTTTATACTTAAATTAATGAGGCACCACATACAATAATTGAAGTTTGTAAAAGAATAAATCTATTTAGGCATTTGATAAGATAAGTCGTATGTTGAAGAAAAGAAATGCTATAAACAATACATTTTATTTATTTTTAATGACCTGGTGTAAGACTTGTACCCATAAAAATTTGCCTGTTGTTTTGTCCGTGACTGTAGGAAATTTCTTAAGATAGAATGTCTATTAATCATCCAGTAACAATTATATGACTGAATAGTTATTAGTAATGTTTTGAAATGCGTACTCCCAGTTTTTTTATTTATGGTCTCAATATAATGTTTTTACCAGCCCCACTTAAATATTTAACTATGAACCCACATTATCGAATTTGCTCAGCCCATTACTGATTATAATATTTTTTGTGATCAAAATGTTATTTAATGAGGTTGATGACCTCTCTTAGATGACTTCATTCGAGAATCACCCCCAAAATCGTTAGCAAATTTTAGGGTACTTTAGCACATAAAGCTGGGTTTACAGCTTATCAATGAATTATAATACCTCTAAATTGAGAAGAATGCATTGTTGTTGATACGCTGTTTACAGCGTCTCAATTGAACTTGTTTATCACACTTTTATTTGTTATTGATACAGCGTTTACAGCTGACTAATCCCAATTGAATCTTATAATTCAAAACATTTGGGATTAGAGACATCCCACAGAAACGTTTTTTCTTTAACTTTTTCAAGCAATTTGGTCGTGATCCTTTCCTGTTGCATGCCTACTGCCTAGTTTCGAATGAATATAATTGATTCAATGTTTACACTAGCGTAATGACTAATTATGAAAGGAATGAAAGACGAAATATCAAAAGGGGTTTGATCACGTCTTTTATCTCAATTGTGGAAACATGATCGTCTTTCAAGTGTTTACAGCAGTATTAGCGCAATTGATAAGCTCGATTACTCATTCTTTTGATTTCATTAGTTTTATTAATTGATCGTCCTTCACAGCTGTTTACAGCTGAATTTGTGCTAATTGAGCACTCAATTGCGAAATATTATATTTCATTGATAAGCTGTAAACACACATTACTTCTCAGTTTATTCAATTGTCTGCTACAAATTTTGAGCATATGCATTGCTTTCTGAAACAGGTTCATCATTGACTTTAATTCAATTGCTCAATAAAATTTATAATTTAGTATAAATTTTAGTTTTCAACTCATAATTCTTAATTCACTTCCAGATATTTACTTTTAAAAATATGCTTTCTATCTTTTCTCATTGTAAGGAAAATGTTTTGACAGTGTTGATTTAGATTGAAAACTTTAATCGCATGTTATCGTTCTTGGCAACACTGATCTCTTAATGATTAGTATGTATTTTTTTTTAAATTTATTTTAACCCCTGAACACCAATTGGGGTCGATTTGACCCACGTGAATTTTAAAAGTTAGGCTGTGTCATTAATTTTGCGTCAAATACGCCGAAAGCTCTTGACTTTTATTAACTTTTGATGATATTTACATAAACCATAAGCTAATTTCATTTCACTTTGTTTATCATGTGGAATACGAATTATAAATTTTTACATACATTCAATCCAATTTGGGTCAAAATGACCCAATTTCATATATATTAATCAGTATGAACTATTGTCTATTTTAAAATGGTAAGAAATCATTTATACATATAATATTAACGTATTTATTGAACAGAACAGAATATATTTACACTCTTGCAAATGTTTATAAAGCATTATCGTCAAGAAAACTAGCATTGAGGACCGATATATTATGCAGAATTCATACAAAGTGGCTTCTCACGTGATTTACAACGTTGAACTGTCTTTTTCATTTTACACGTTTGACACCTAGATCTAAAGCCTGGCTACATTGACATAGTTTCCATGTGATTCTTTGTGGCCTCCACAAATTTCTACCCCGAGCATTTTCAAGAACTGTCTTCTCGTGATCTTTGGGTTAGCATCAATAAGAGACCATATAGCGAAGCAGTTATCTGCACTTACGTCTACCATATGTTGAAATATGCAACTTGGCACAAGTAATGTTCGTTTTCTTGATGTCTATGCTGCGCACATTTGGTACAAATGATCAACTCCCCCTTTTTCATTATTATAGCTCAAAACAATTCATCAAAGGTTGCCCGTGCGTGCTCACTTGAAATGAGAAATAATTGCTTGATCTTTTTGGTGAATAGCAAACGGGAATAGCTTTTTTATTATATTCAAATAGGGTGCAACATTCACTGGGCTTTTCGCATTGTTCAAATATATCCCAGATTCCTTTCTTTGAGTTTTTGCAGAAGAGATAATGATGAAAATAATTTCCGTAACAACTGATCTACCAGCATCCAAGTTATTTTTCAACTCCATAACAACCTTCTCTCCTAAACCAATCACACGCATGTTACTGGTTTCAGGATCGATTCGCAGGTTAGCCGCGCCCGAAGACAGTATCCTGTACAAGCATCAGAAAGAGTCCATAATTGTAACCCATGTCTACAAGTAGGCTTGATGGCAAGTAGTGGTGATAACTGCATCGACCATGGACTGGAACAAAGGTTTCATCAACTGTTACAACAATGAAAGGTAGTAAAAGATTCTGTTCTCAAATATATTGGCAATTGGAGAAATTTTGAAGATCCACGTTTATTACGTTTTGCAACCATATCAAAGCGTAGATAAAGATTGCGATCTCGTTTGATTTCAAGTTGCTACTGTTCCGAGTATTCAAAAATCCTGTCTATAATAAAATTCAGGTTCTCACTCGCAGTCATGCGACTTACGTAAATCAAAATCAGCTATTCTCAAAATTGACATACTGGCTTTGTGCATTAGAATATTGCAGAGCCTAATTTTCCATGACAACATGGCGTGGGGGTTATTAATTTGTAAGTGGAGATCATGATAAATATGAAATCAATGTTTGCATTCATAGGTAAACTTATTTAATTGCATTTGTATTCAACAATTCAATCATGGGTTAAATCGACCCACATGGGCGTCAACGTAATTATTTTTCATTGGTGTTCAAGGGATAAGTAAACTTGAAAAATAGAATAATATCAGCGGCGCATTCTTTTGAGCATTCCTTGACATCAAAGCTTCTAATGAATTTGTGAATCAAATTAATATATCTGTTATGCAGGTGCTCGTTTCCATTAAAAAATTTCCATAATCCGGTTTGCGCACTTTTCCATTACCTATTCCACCCACCAATGAACGTTTGTTTCGTACAAACTTTCAGCTACATGCTAAGGTGATGTCCATTGCGTTTTTGATTTCTTCCACTTAAATAATTAAATGCATAAAGAGCTTTGTTTTCAAACTTCTTCACAATTATATATCTGCATTTTATACTGTTCAAAATGTCTCTTCCACTATAATACAAAAAACTTAATTTATCATAAAGAACTAGTTTTATTTACATAATTTAATATGTGAGTGTCATTTGGTCATTTATTCAGACGTTTTATGAAGTCGTTTATGGATCTATGAAACCGGTTTATTTAAATACTGAGCATAAACAATGTTTCTTTTATTCTGGTATGAGGCTCATTTATTTATTGTACATATTTGGTTCGGTTGAGTGGTCTCTCATTTTTAATTAATTAATTATTGTTGTTTCTTCTTGAATTCATTGTAATTCAATAAATTGCGAACCTTTATTGATGATTGTAATGACATACCACTGCATTCCCGCTACTCAAAATAATTCTGAGCGAACAGCCAGTAGTGCAAGCAACACAATTACTAGGAAGTGCGCTTGTTTGCTACTTACCTTCTCATGCTAATAAACTTTTGGTTAGTATTGACCATTGCTAGTGATAAATTTTTCCTTTCAGTCAAATTTTAGATGCCACGCCAAAAAATGGCAGTCTTTGGCCGAAAGCAATCATTGAGCCATTTTTTACTTTTTGAGATTGGAAGCGCTGCTTTAAAACTGCGTGACCCATTGATCCAAACAAATTATAATTAGTAGGCGCAAGTTCTGGTGATTATGCTGCATTCATCAGTAGCCACAATCCATGTTTTCACCAAATCCCAGGTCTCTCTTTAATGTGGTGATGCGTTTTAGATATACAACACTGTTCAAGTTAACTACTTGTCATTGGTAGCATGCATTGTCAGCTTTTTTACTGGGTTTTAACAACAAGTGCAGAGTCATCAACAGCAGTGGGTCTCTTCTAAGCATAAATTTCGTTATTTAATTTTTCTTAACTCTTATCAGTGCTCAATTTTAACCTGCTTCTCAGTACTGCATATCTAACAAAGTGTTGCACAAAAATTAGTAAATAAAAACCCGCTTAAACTTACAATTATGTTAATTTTTTGTGTCAACTTTTTCTCGGCCGTGGTATTTTCCTTCAGGGCTGATATTAATTGCCTAAGTTCATCATTGCAAAATAATATGGCTTCTTGGTCATCAAATAAACGTTTTTTAGCTGCCGGCTCAGCAGAATGAGATACAGCATCCCCATTTTAGCAATAAATCAACAAATAAACAGTATTTGAAAATCCAACGGTTTATTTTTATATTATTTTTTAATCTTGCGCAAACTTACTTCAACTTTCAACAATATTTTTGTCTTTTATTGAAAGGTGTAGTTTCTCAGTAACATTATAACTTGAGAAAATCGGTTAAATAGGTACTATAGATATTAAAAGTTTACTTAAAATGATTACCTTATGAGATGATTGCTCAAATAACTCAACTTAGCTGAGAACTGTTTTCTGCCAAATTGCTCTTTAAAATTTCCTCAAATTTCTTTTACTTAATTCTTTGAGATTCCTTATTGCCTTATAATATTAGTTAATTTTTCCAAAAAACGATGAAATAAAAATAAACAATTTCCTTGAGTATATTTAATTCGGATAATTACAATACCGTGGTATCAGTGTCAGTATCGATATAAAACTTCATGTAGCATAGAATTGCAAAAAAATTACTACTTTTTCCAAGGAGGTATTATTTTCAGGTCTGTGTTTGGAGACCCTTATATACATTTATGCAGGGTGCTTTACTAGACAACTCTCCATCCGACAATGAATGTTAACCTTAACTGGACCAAATATACATTAATGTATAAATTCATTTTTTATAGTGGTATTCGTATAAATGCTACATAATTAATACATGGATATATTTTATTTCAAAATTTTTGTAATTTTCAATCTGATTAGACCCTATGCCAAATATGTCATTCTGGTCTACTATAGTACTAAATTTTCTAAAATGTGAAAATTTAGCAACATCTTTTTAAGGAATTTTACTGCGTAGAAATGATACAAACGGGAAAATAAAAAATGTTTACAAAGAATAAAGCATATTAATCACCATGAAATGATTTAAAGCAATTTCTTTTTGAGTTAATACATAAATGTTGTTTACATTTGAAGCAGAATAATTTCGATTTCTGGTTGCAAGAAACTAATTTACATCGTAATCTCTTGTCAGAAACTTCTGGCCAATGTCCAATGCCGTGTAGTCCTTTGGCATTGGAAATTTGATGTTATCATTATTGGCGAAGTGAAGATTACTTTTAATTTTTCTCCATCTTCTTCGCGTCTTGAAATTAGCCACTTGTGGGATTCTATTGTTTCTTTGCCAGTATTGGTAAATTTGTGGAAGCTTGATGAGTGACATCCACTTGGAACAGCCAATAAACACTCTAAGCTCTTCTATGCTAACACTAAAATTGGATTCGATATTCTTCTGATGAGCATATAAATTGGTTTCATCACATATCACTTGCAAACAATCGTCATCAAAGTAATCAGAGAAATATTGAAATGGAGTTATAATAAGCAGTGCAAATGGGCGATCATGAATGGGGTCCGGGGGAGAAATTATTTCAGCTTTTCGCCTCCAGCGCCATTTCTCATGTGATTGGAGATCATTTTCGGATTCACTTGCTGCTGAATTATCACAATTGTCATCCACATTTGTAGCTTCTTCCGAGTTTTCAACGTTGTCTTCTTCAGATCCGGAATTCTCAAAGTCTGTACATATTTGTACTTTTTCTGGACGTTTGCGAAATCCATAGACTTTCTCACAGAGTGAGCGCGATATCTTTACTTCATGAACTTCTTTAGGAGATTCATCAGAATCAACACTGACTGGATATCAGGAAGATTCTCTGTCTTAAATACTACATAGAGGCCTTCTAATATATCTCTTTGGAACTACCATATCCCATTCTTTTCCGTAGTTATCGAGTGAAATACCATAAGAATGCTGAACTGAAACTATCTTACCTGGATAGTAGTGTCGCCAACCAGTTTCATCTGACCAATATGCACATACCGCATCACCAACATTATACACCATTCGATATTTAAAAATTTAGAAACGATTATAGAGTAAAAAGTAAATAAATTGTAATTCAGAATAAATACCATATTGGCCCACTGTGACAAATGTGGCACATAGACTTAGATGTAAAATTTTGGTAGTTGAAACATTGTAAGTGCTTGGGAATACTATATAATGAAAAACAATATTATGTTAAACATCAGAAAAAATTACAAAGTATATTGATTAAAACCAACAGCCACAATAAGGATACTGCTTACACATAGCACATATTTTATATAATTTGTATTCAAACGCACGCTACATCTAAGAGAATAACACGAATTAATATTAATCCTTTAATTAGTTGACTCACACTTTAAATTATTTGTAATCAATAATTTCAATATTTTTAGTTAACGAATGGGGTGCTACCATGCTTTTGTGAAGTGTGCCATATATGGCACGCTTGCCCAGTTAAGGTTCAGCAAAGCTACCCATAAGTCATACTTTCCTGAAAAGATAAATATCGAAAATTGCAAAATGCGCTAGTAATAATTTTAATTTTTGAGTAAAAGATCCCTTTAAATATTTTAATACACGTATGCATCTTTTATTTTTAAAAGGCATTGTAGATTTTGATATTGTTCAGCACACTCGCAATTTCCTAACAATCTTTGATCTAACAGATACATTTCTATTTTGATACAAAAATCGGCACCATTTACAGCACTAATGCTCGCTTTGCAACAATCGGTCTCAGGCATATTTAGTGAATTTAGCTTAAAAAGGGAAAACATAATACATCTTCAAAATTTTCGTTTTTCTTATATAGCTTATGTTTTGATGAGATATCCTGAAGTTGTAGGATTTTGACTAGGATCTTCAATGAAAAGCTAATGACGTTTCTTAACAGTAATGTATTAAATATAAAAGGTTTTTATCTGGTACACTAGATTCTCATCTGATGCAGTCATTAGTGATAATAGAATTTTTAATGCTTGCATTAACCTTTTAAGCGTCCCCTCTCATTTCCCTGGCTGCTTCCAAAACGTCACCATACTTAGCTAGATTTTCAAAATCTTTTAAAATGCGTTTTTATCAATTTTGTCCCTATTATCATGCATTTTTTTAATTTTCAACAGTTTATTGTACATATTATAAGTCAACGCTGACATTTGCAATGAAATTGCTTAACAGGTTAATTGTAGATTATGTAATTATACCATTATCACAAATATGTTTCTTGCGATTTTTAAGCAATGTGATATCTGCCCGATTTATAAAAAGTGATCCACATTGTGCACAAAATTATTATACGATGGCTATTAACAATCCTTTCTTAAAAAATTTTTGATGGACATTATTCAAACAAATTCATGAATTTTTGCATGGAAGTAATATAATAATCCAACAACCAATGTGGATTTTGGCTTGGATGCTCCACAGCACTCTCATTGCGATCAATTTTGGAAGGAATACGTCTTAAGGCACAAAAATTGTTGGACAAAAATGGCCTTATAGGAACTTAGCTAGGCTTTTTACTGTCTTAACATTGAGTAACTGGTTGATAACCTAAAATCGTAAGTTTTCAGATGCAAGTTTCTTAGCAATTTAGAGTTTTGATAACCCATTATACAGCTTAAGACAAAATGTAATATGGTACACAATTTACATTATGCATATATATAAACATATTTACAAAATGATAATATATAGGATTGCATAATAAAATATACACAAGTTACAACATTTATCTAAAATCAACATTAAAAGTTTAATAGTTGGAATGCCTTCTGCACCGGCATTCGAGGTAAATAACAAAAAATGGATTTCAGGGCTATGATGTAAATAAAAACGTGCATTGCTTAGAAAAACATTTGAATTTAGGACCGTCATAAAGTAGTTCTTGTATATTTCCTCTTAATTTTTAATTAAGTGACATGCCTTTCATTGAAAAACTCGAATTTAGAATCGACATGACGGCGTTCTTGTATAGGCTAATCAATTGTAACTGCTTTTATTTATTGAGATTTCTGCTTTATATATATATATATATATATATATATATAT
>CABFPE010000104.1:1244314-1278907 GCA_900660155.1 Hofstenia miamia
CCATGCCGCAGCTTGAACACGATAAGGTATGCTGTAAGGTGCCGAATTCGCCATATCGAACGTAATGTAATGAGTTGAAGTTTAATTAAATTTCATCACGTTTTAGAAATCCCGATATGAAATAATTTCAATTTGCCTATCATACTGTTACTCAAATTAAATGACTTCGTGCTTCACTCAACGGAAATAGCTCTAAATAAATCTCATTGCCTTGCATTGCAACGAATTATTATGACAAAATCTTTCATCGATATGATCTTCAATTGGTGCAGTGGGCCACTGTTATCCTCGTATGTTATTCCACATCCATCATTACAAGTGCCTTGAAACAGAAGGTACGTCATTTTCATGTGAAAGGCACCAAATTGCATCGAAAACGTAGATTTTTTCCCATTTCAAAATGTGCAGAGGACTTCTGCCTCACCATGTATATATATATATANTGGACGTTTATTAGAATTAAAATTGAAACTAAAACCAGAATTTATTTTCAGACCTACTTCAGAGTATATTTAGTCTGTTGTATGTGCTTCTATAAATTTCAAAACGTAAATATAAAAAGTAGAATTTTATTCATTTATCAAACAGATCAACCTGCTGACCTCGGTGATATATGCAGAGCACCATTCGATGAAAAGTACGATGGTGAATATTTTTTAGAATTTCCACACAAGTCAGTTATGACGCGTTTCAGATCATTGAAATTTTTACATTTTATTGAAGTTACATCTTTCAATATTCACCATAAGGCGTTTTTGTCAGAAGAAAGGTCGGGACTTTGTGCAGGCCAGGCAATCGGGCCAAACTTACCATTCTATGGGTCAGGGAAAACGGTATTGAAGTAGTCCCTTGTGGCATGAGTGGTGTGGGAAGGAACACCGTCCTATTGAAAATAATAGTCCACGTGTTTGTAATTCTGGTATGAATTGTGTTCGTAGCTTTTCCATGTAACGTTCTAATATCATCCCTCCTTCAATGAAAAAAGGTCCAATAAGGTGTTCATTACACATAGCCACCCAAACCATAACCTTTTGAGCATGCTGGTGTACTTGCTCCCAAAAGAAAGGATTTGCTTTACTCCAAAAAAACTGAATTAACATTTCGCCCATCGCCGTAAAATGCGCATTTATTGGAAAAGAACAACAAGTTCCTCCTGTGGCCATCCCGATATTTACTTAGAATATCATGACAACATTTGACTCTAAAATCACGATCATCATTTGGTAAATACTGAACCTTCACTGATTTGAAGGGTTTGTATTTTAAGTCTTTGTGCAATATTCTTTGTGGAGTTGTTCTCAGAATATTCAGCTCTTCAGGTCGTCTTCTTGAACTTAGTCTTGGATTGCCTTCCAACGATTTGTCAACATTTTCAGCATAATCGCTTGGACGACCACTTCTTGGACTGTCTTTAATGCTTCCATCCATCCATTTTCTGATCAGTTCACTTCACGGTGGTTCCTGGTTATAAGACATTCGTAATTTTTCTTTTATTTCCCGCATTGCTTTGTTCGAATGATCATAGTCATATAACCATGCCGCAGCTTGAACACGATAAGGTATGCTGTAAGGTGCCTAATCCGCCATATCGAATCTTTCATCGATATGATCTTCAATTGGTGCAGTGGGCCACTGTTATCCTCGTATGTTATTCCACATCCATCATTACAAGTGCCTTGAAACAGAAGGTACGTCATTTTCATGTGAAAGGCACCAAATTGCATCGAAAACGTAGATTTTTTCCCATTTCAAAATGTGCAGAGGACTTCTGCCTCACCATGTATACATATATATATATATATATATATCGCTATTAGTTCAAAGAAATAAGAAAAAGATGAAACAAAGATCGAGCAAGGTTGCTTATTTCAGTCACTGACAATTTATTACACAGAAAGGCAACAAGTTTTAAGGCTATTTCAGGGTATCACACAAAATCATTCACATTCAAATCATGAATAAATCTATAAAAAGTACATTTTTAGAAGTAAATAATTTTTTGATAAAATTTACAAAAGGCGAAATATATGTACAAAAGTTACAAAGAGTGAGATATTTATGTAAGTGTGAACAAATATATATATATATATATATATATATATATATGCATTTTGTAATTAAATTCGCCACGAAACCATTTGAAAATGACTTCAGATTGTCAAAGAAGTTTACACAAACGAGAATTAAATGAATAAAAAGCAATATATCAATATAACTTACACAAGTAAACGTACCCTCACTTGGGGGAATCATTTAGATTCCCATCCCCTGCCGTGATGTTGAGCTCTCCTTCTAGCAGTCTTTGTTTCAATCTTTCCTTCTGCAGATTAAGTTTTGACTTTAGGCCTTTAACAACAAAGTGACCTTGAATAGCTTTCTTTTTAAAAAATATAGTAACGTTATTTGGTGGCTCCAGACAAACCTTTTTTTGATACTCATTGATTATGGAAAGAGTCCACTTGTTAAGGAAATAACATCGTAAGTATTGTCCGATTGAAAATATACAAGAAAATAGACTTCATCAAGAAAACTTGACATCTTTCTATAATCAAAGCAAGGGGTTGTGAAATTAATTTAACAATAAATTTCTGTAAAGGACTACTACTAATAGGAAATAACAGACAATGAAATACGTAATTTTTAGGAATATTAGTGAAAAAAATATATTTCAGTTATATATTTACAAATTTGTTCACAATTTTGGAAACAATCAACATATTACATTCAGTCCCAATCAATTTTCCAGATTTTGTAGATATATTTACGATATCATAATCATCAGTTGAAGTAACAAAGTAGTGGGGATTCATAATATTCACTGTGTCGTAAGTGTTTTCAACATTTAATTTCTTTAGCAATGTCTGAGAAAATCCATTTTCACAGTAGAAAAAACAGTAAATCTCATAAAAAATTGTAGATTCATTTATATATATATATATATATATCAGATGATTGCAGTATACTTAGTTTTTTGTATAAATGAGTGAATGATATGTTTGATTTTTATAAATTGCTACAATAATGGTAACTATCATTAGAGTAAATACAGATTGATGAAAAAAGTTGATGAGCAGTTTTTGGTAATTGTATAAATTTGCGAACGTATTGATTGCTCATAAAAGTAGTTTTTGCTGTGGGAATTAATTTACAAGTGAGAAATATTTCAATTATAATTTTACATGGCATCTTGTACCTGTACAACGTTTAAAAAATGATGGTTAGCTGACTCAAACATATTAGATGAAAATGAACTTAATGAACCAAATTTTTGTACTCTCAGCTTCCTCAGCGTGCATGATATACTCTAGATTGTTTCTTATTTCAATTTCTGTTTATTTGTATAAATGACGTCCATCTAAATGGTAGCATTTATTATCGCAATGGGTGTACCCATAGTATCCATTAAACTGTATCCAGTTTAATATGCTTGATTTAGCTGGACGATTTGTAAATATTGACAGCAATCTTGCATTAAAATTTACACAAAGATCTTTGTGAATCTGCAAGTTTTCCAAGAGAAGTTATTAAATCGGCAAGAAAATCTTTCCATTTCGGTTTTCCATCACCAGTCTAAAGTTCTTCTAGCAAAATGTTTTCAAGTGATTTAGAAGATAAATTTGCAACGCTTAGCCAAAACAATGATCGGGACTTGTTGGATTTAATGCATCTTATTTTTTTCCAATGATTCGTAATTGTTTTTAATAACTCTTTTTATTTGCATGGAATGATAGGAAAAATTTCATTTGGACAGTATATCTTTACAAAGCTTGAGTATATCCATTAAAGCCTTGTCACCCAGACAATGTCGAGATCTTAAAGCATAAATTCTATTCATTAAAGCAGATTGCGTTAAATCTGTATTGGAATGCAATAATTTATCGTCATTAGATTCACTGCTGTTATCTGAATCGAATGAACTACTGTCACTACTTAATATATTTGAGATAGTTGAAATATCTAGTTCCTCCAAATCCACTGACCCAGAATGGTTTGGTGCCGAAGCTAACTGAAATACATTTAGAGAATCCTGCATAGACACAGAAACACCATCGTTCAATTTATTTGAGTCGGAATCAGTGTTATTGTCATTTTCTGCAATATCTTTTCCCCGCAGAAGAGATGTATGTTCTCTTATAATAAGAAAATAGTGGCAGCCTAAATGTACATATACATTATATTTTTTAACTTAAAATCAATAAACAAACATCAAATATAACTCAATTAATTCAACTAACATGCACACAAATTAAGTAATAACTAATAAAAATTATGTACAATGAACAAAATAGAACTCAATTAAATTAACATAAGAAATTTAAAATAAATATTTACAAATCTCTAAACATTGATTTACAAATATATTTGTGTACAACAGAAATTATTTAATTTGTAAACCAAATTGTATTGAATAAGGCCATAAAAGATATCAAGAAATGTGCCATACTATATAAAAAAGCAAACAATTAGTTAACACCAGTGGCGGCTCGTGCATGCAAAAGTTAGGGAAGCAAATATTTTTAAATAACTAAAATAGTGTAAATAAACAACCATGAAAAATTTATTTATATATGAAATCCCCGAGGAGCAGAAATTTATCTGTAATAATATCATATAAATAAGATTAGTCCTGCAGTTCTTTTAATACATCATTTTCAAGAAAAAATTGCTAATGATTTATGTAGTTTTTTCTTCTCTAATTGGTTATTCTTGTATTTGTTTAAAATTTNTATATATATATAGTTATTAACATTTTCTAAAAAACCGAAAATCATTCTAATAAGTGACTATTAATTCGACGTTAACAGTCATGCAACCATAGTAACATATGGATTTTATGTAAGATACCATTTTAAGAGACCAGATATAATACTAATACAATTTAGAGCCCGGGGCAAACAGATTAATTCTACAATTATCTGAAAGCTGATCATAAATCATCAAAGCCTTGCTATTGAGATTGCATAAATAGAATAAAATAACTATATACTGTTATTCGCGTCGATCATTTTCGATGCTCTGACACATTTTTCGCATACGCAATGAAGAAAAGAAGTTAAGTAAATTACTGGTACCAAAACCATACTTATTTTACATGATTTTCAAAAATGATAAATAAATAATTAAACAATATGGACATTATGAAACCTGATTCGTGCATGCAAAAGTTAGGCAAGCAAATATTTTTTATTTTTTAAATAACTAAAATAGTGTAAATAAACAACCATGAAAAATTTATTTATATATGAAATCCCCGAGGAGCAGAAATTTATCTGTAATAATATCATATAAATAAGATTAGTCCTGCAGTTCTTTTAATACATCATTTTCAAGAAAAAATTGCTAATGATTTATGTAGTTTTTTCTTCTCTAATTGGTTATTCTTGTATTTGTTTAAAATTTATTTAAAGAGAAACTAATCGTTCTGCAAGATGGTGATCAAAATCCAATAGTTTGCATTAATTCAAATATTTACAAATTTTCAGTAATGCAGTCAATAAATCGTGCATTTCAAAATATTGAATAAGAATTCTGTCGATTTTTTACAATGTTGATGATAAAAACGAGAAAAATTACAAAGTTTTTCAAGGTTGAGAAAACTTAGAATAGAAATTTAGAACAGAAAATGGCAGCTGATGGAAATCACATTTAAAGCGCTCAAAGTTTTTTTAAAATTTATTTCCATATATATGAACTTAAAATATCCACGTAATATTTGATTTTTTGAATGAATTCGTAGCACATTCATAGAAAAAAATCGTCTTTGATTCACAATTGTTTTAAATTTTCTAAATTCTGTAAAGGAAAGAATATTGTACAAGGAATCCGTGATGTAAAAAATGCGAAAAAACTATGTACAAGGTAGGAGCCTCGCTCAAATATATTTGTTTCTTGAATATAAAAATGTTTGATTGATTTAAATAATAAATATCATGCTTACTTTTGAATGATTGTATTGAATTAAATTATTTCGGGTGGTTTTTTAGGCTACGGTTCGACCATATGATTGGTCGCACGTCTAACAATAACCACCAGATAATTAGCGATGTGAAGTGTTTGGTAATTTTCTTTCTACCAATCACGTAGACTTAAAACGGAAATATTTGTGAAGCAATGGGCGGACCGCTTTCTTTGGTAGCTGAATCTTCGCGCAATGAGTTGGAAGAAAACGGATCTAGTTTATGTGTTTGAGCGAGCGAAGGTACAGCATTAAGGCATTTGCTTGCTGTGGCGTGATCATTTAATTATTTTTAAAGCAAATCGTAATGAATTATTTCCTAATTCAATTCATTTATTAATTAATTCTTGAATGTTGTTTTAAAGCAAAACTAATAATTTGCGAATTGTACATTTGTATGGATATAAATTCATGCAATTATGAATGAAAATCATTTATTAAAAAATTATTAGGCAAGCACTGTTTGCCTTGCTTACACGCACAAGCCGCCTATGCTTAGCACTCTTAAAGTCTAAAGCAAGCTTTAGAACTTTAGCTATGTAAAAAATATTTTTTATTAAACCCATTTTTGTAATGAATTAAATCATTACATAAATGAGCTTTCCTTATATCACGCTATAAGTACCTATATAATCCACAGTTGGTAAACTCATCAAGAATTGATTTTTAGCAAAAAATCAATTCTGAATCATCGTTTCTTCCCGTGGGTTTTATAGGTACAACATAAATGTGAGTTACCCTTCCATCAAAGAAATTTACAAAGTTATGAACCCATACCAATGTAAATATCATTTGACCCAAGAGCAACCAATACAGCACGATACTTACACTGCAAACAAACTGCCCCCTCCTCAAGAAATTCTTGAAGCCCAATCCCCTCCTGAAATATGCAGTCACAGTTGTTATAGGAGAATTCAGGGAAGGATTGGGCCGCTCTTGTTAGATTAGAGTCTCCTATTACAAGTCCTTGTTGTTTTTCCTCACTTGTGTAATAAAAAGATGGTCCTTTACCTAAACAGCTGATTAACATAAAATGTTATACCTTTATTTTAGTGCATTTTAAAATAAACTATTTATAGTGTCAACAATTTTGAAGTTTATCAATGTGTGATTGCTAATCACTTACATATATATATATATATATGTGTAAACGATAATTTTTAAATAAAACCTCTTATTACAAAAATATATAAAATACTATGCTACTTATGCTACTTATATACTTGAATCTACCCCATCAGAGATGAAGGTGGGGCGGGTATGGGGCAAGATTTTGTAGAATGATATGCAACTTCCAGTCAATTCAAACTTAAGATTAACGCTTTTATATTTATTATTAAGCGGAATTTATTGACGAGTTTGTAATAACCTGTTAAGTGTAAAACGATTGTTAGAATTTACGTTCATTATTACGGTATGCTTATTTGGTTCTTCAGGCAAGGTTTTCCTACCAAGTTCGATGAATCAGTTTCCATAATTGACTTGCACATCGTGAATTCCACTCAAGTGCTTGCTTATTTTCTAATAGAAGACTGGTCATCTGCTGTTACCACATCTTACATCTAAAACCTCAATAAATGTCTATTTAGACATTTAATTATACTAAATATCAGGAATTGCCTCGTAATATTTAGACTTGTCTGCCACCATATTCTTAAGGCGCAACCAGCATTGTGGCATACCTATTGAATGGTCCACCAAATATGCTAAAATAAATATTTCAATATACATGGAACATACTGATGGTTGCAGACGCAGACAAATTGATTATCCATTATTAAATCATGAAACAACTTCAAATATTTATTTCATTAATTACAGGTTTCTATTAACACATTTTATCAACTATTATCAATAAGATTTTATATATTCTATTTACCATGTCTCCATAGCATTGTATATTGCTTTTATAATCTTCGGTAATTTATTGAGTAATTTTCATTAAAGTATAGTCTGGAATATATACCGTGAAAACGGTTAATGTGTCTGCCGCGCTTGATATCAGCTAATTTCTAAGCAACAGTTAATTATATAGGGAGTACCATCCCTAGACAAACTAGGGTTGGTTAATACAAACCAAACACAGATTTAAGCGACGATATTCTAGGAATTATGATAAAGCATTTGGAGAATGTAGCTTTTTCAGCGCTAGAACTAAGATTATCCGATAGGAAATCTAATTGCCAGGCATGTTAGAAATATAATTGGGGAAGCTATCAATGGGGAAAGATAATAAAGTAGAATATCATCGTATTACTAAAACATTCTTTTTATCCTCTATAAATCCTTGTATGATAAAATTAAATCATATTTAATTAATTTTTTCACTTTTCAATTTTCATTAGTGTGAATCTTACCTGCTTAGCGAGTCATCGACATTTTATTAAAAATTTTAACGAATTCTGGTCTTGCGTTTTCTGATTTTATATATGATCGTATTGTAATTGCTTTTTTGTTTAGAAAATTGAGGTATACGCAATCATCCCAAGTCCAAGAACTTGATAACCGATGGAACTCTATATATTTACAGCGACAATTTGAAAAATTCAACAAACTAGAGCGAACAAATGTAGGTTTTTACTAATTGCTTTATCAACAAACTATTATTTTGTGTCCTATTTCAATATTTTGCTCTAGTACTGGAATCGGTTAAATCTAATGGAAAATCTTGTTAATTAATATGATACCCTCCTCAATCTCTTACAGAAACGGTCAAAAATTACTATCATATGGTAGTGTCATCAACTTAAACTTTCTGGTTTCTGCAAGTTCTTCCAAATTCTAAGCTAATTCTTAAATTTCTTTTAAAATTGTTGTGAAAATCAGAAATTGGTTTCATGTTCTATTTGGAATTTTCTTTTTCAAAGACAACAAGCTATTCTCTGTCATTACCACATTACACTGCAGATTAAAACTATAACATTTTTTTCTATTTTACGACAACTTAAAAATTGAAACGATTCCATAATGCAGTGGTGACTGAAAACCTGTAAGAACTGATATCAAAGATAATTCGTTGATTAGCCTTGAGATGCAAAAATTTTGAAAAATTGATTAATTACATATATAGTAAGAGTATTCTTTTATTTAAGGGAAATTGTAATGCAAATCTTCATCGTTTTTTGGGGGATCTAAAGTTCAACACATTTGATTGTTGAGCAAAACTAAATCATATCAGGTTGTTCAAACGCAATTTTTCAAGCATGACCAAAATATGGACAAACCTAGTGTATGCTTGAGATAATTTCTTTGATTTTTTCTGATAATGATCATTTTGGACCATTATTTAGTTAGTGGGAAAAGTGTACTTAAAATTTCAAAAAATCTTCCATAGCTCTAAAAAGTGCTGAAGTCAGCAAAAATTATGCCAACCATTGGAATAATGATAACTTTTTGTATACGTTAATGTTCAGGCTTACCATATGCAATATTATGTACTTATTCATCACTAGAACGGAAAATAAGTTACGACCTAATTTTGACAAAAAGCCCAACCTAAATAGGGTTAACAAAAATACTGATTGTTTTTGGGTTTTCAGGATTCAATAAATTTCCACTGGAATGTCTCAGAAGTAAATCTTCAAAACGAAAGTTATTATATTAATAGTATTAAAAGAAGTTGAAATTACTTCATAAATCAATAAGCCAACGCACGAGTAAACTTAAGCTTGCAACCAGTTGATGTTATATATACAGTGCTGCTCATAAGTTTGCGAACACCTTTAAAATAATCAATATTTTGAGTAATAAATAAAACAAATTATGTTCGCAAGCATATAATTGTATAAATGGAAGTAGAATTGGTTTTAAAGCAACTTAACTTTCCTAGAAATTCACCTAGAAATACAAAAGTTGTTAGGATTCTGAAAGTTTGTCTTAAATTGAGAATTTAATGAAAATAAATTTTAAAATAAAGATTTAATCTTTAGTATTAGAAGAAAAAGAAGGCCTGGCATTTTATTACCTATCACGAAGAAATGCAACATGTTGGTCCAATTTTACCAGTGAAACATCCATCCTCAAAACGAAGCGCACACTTTGGAAACACAAGCCTTTCTACCTCCAGCTGAAACATGGCACCAAAATGATATTTTTCTAATAGCACAGCTAAAAATCAAATGCGCACTGGAACTGGACTCCATTGGTAGGGGCTGTCCGGGATTATAACAGTTCTTGTTTCATTAACATTACGTATGGTTTCAGAGCCAGTGGCTCTGTTTTGTTAAAGGATTTTGTGATTACTATATTCGGAGTGAAATTCGAAATTGGTTTTGTTAGATTGAAGTTATAGTTTAAGTAAAAAAAAGTGGCGCAAACAAAAAATGTAAATTTGGATTACCTCAAAAAGTACACATAAATGAACCAACTCATTTCCTGTAGTTTCCATGTTGTTCCTGTTTAGTCAGTTAATGGCCTTTTCTTCTCGAGACAGCATGATCATCTTAGGAATTGAAGATGATTTTAATCTCAAAACCAGATTATGTAGACATACTTGAACAAATGCTTAAACTTCAAGATAAAGTCATTTCTAGTTCTAAGCAGCCCACTATTAAGTTAAAGATGAATTTTACCCATTTTAATGGCGTTTTGAAGTGACCTTAGGCAGTTTTGTATTTAGATTTAGATACAGCATTTTCAGTTGATATGAATTATTGATGTTTTATAATTTATTAACTTTGATTTGTAATTTGGTGTAGGATTATTTGTAGCTACATTTGTAAAGAAGTTTGTCTCGTTGTAGGATGTTTTATTTTGGAATTATTAGATAAATATCACTCGAGTTGTAAATATTTTTATGATGTGTACATTATTTTTCGAAACACAGGATATTTCTGATTTATAACTGTCATATAAAGTTTACATATAAAATTTTATCCAAGGCAATTGATAATTTTCAACTAATCATCATGGAATCAATTTATATAGAATTACAGGAACCAAGTTTAAACAAAAAAAAGATAAATACAAAATAAATTTACCAAGATTATTGTAAAAAATATATTGATAAATAATTTATGAATATCATAGCGCGAAGTTTTTGGTAATGGCAGTGGTATGCCGAAACATGATAAGTGAATGATGCGTTTCTTTTTTAAATTCATACATAAACTCAAGAATTTTGAGTATGTTATTACATGAAATAAACATGTAACAAAACTTTAAAATAGAGCTTTCCAACAAAATTTCCATGCTCAGTTTAACATACTAAGTTTAAGTTTGCATTTCAATTGTGAGAAATTTGCAAATAACAGTTGGTAATAATTCCTAAAAATATTGAAATGAAAAAGTGAAAGGAGTCAGTAAGAATAATATCACAATGCTTAGGCATTTTTTGAACCAATATTTTTTATCATGGCGTAAATTGGAATTTCTTGAGAAAATCAAACATGTTATTGGAAAATTGTTTATTCATTCTGCACTGGAATAATTCTTACCACAAAGTACAAGCAAATTTATCTGAACATCTTAATGCATTACAATTTACTCGTCAAGAATATTTAGCAGCTGCAGTTGAATGTTCAAGTAAGGTTAGAAGAGCACTCAAACACAAAATTCGCAATGTGAACAATGGTGTTGTTATTGGTGATTTGATATATTACAAGCAACCAGAAATTGACAATTGGAGAGGTCCGGGCAAGATGAGCAGGTTGTACTAGTTAGACATGATGGTTCTATTACTAAGGTTTACACAAGTCATGTTTCTAAAGATTCTCAAGAAAATGAACAGGTTAATAGGGAAGACAAATGGAAATAATGTTCATCATCGTTTACATTCAACCGAAAAGAACACCAAATGGTTTTGATGAAGACAGATGATGAAAAGGAAAGTCATTTCTAACCACTTCAGGAAACACAACTGATTCAAAAAAATGAATTTTCCATTGCAGATAATAGTGATGCTTTTGCCGATGACGAGTCAAGGAGTGCTAGTTCCTAAATGAATAAGAATGAAGTTTCCCAAATCAAGAAAAACAGATGATACCCGTAGTATGACTTCCTTTATTTTGCCTAAACCAAATACAAAAGTGAAATTTACATGTAATCATCCTGATGTGATAGGTGTAACATACTAAGCAGATCTTATGGGTAGAAAGGGAAAAGCTAGTGGCAAATATAAGAATTTTACTTATGTTTATTATAGACAACCATCAAATTTAAAATATCAATCTGGAGCAGGCCTCTCAAAATTTGACAAGAATGAAGTTTGAATACTTTTCAAACTTTGATTTGAAAATTTGAAATGTTTGCAAAAAAATTGGGAATTTGATTTGAAAGTTTAATTTTTAAATTTGATTTGAAAGCCCTGATCTGGAGCAGTAAATTAGGCAAGTGATGTCGAAAAATGGTGGTGTATGTTCTAAATGATGCTGATGTATTACTAAGCGATATTCAAACAAAAACTGACTTTAGTGGTGCCAAGACAGCTGATGGATTTTACTTTTAAGCCAGTTATTGTAGATGGAGTTGTAAGTACACATAAACATAAAGCAAGTTTAGTTGCCAGTTTTGAGGCAACTAAGATTAATCTTACTAAAAAGAATTATCTGTATGTAGTAAAGAAATTTTCAAACTTTTAGTTAACCAATGGATTCCTATTAAAATGGGTATCCGTGCTGCATTCCTTCAAAGAAAATGCATCAAACGGGCAGTATTTCTAATTCCACCTTGTGAAGCCAATAGTTATGGGAAACTGGTTGTTAAAGAAGTACGTATACCAGCAGCGTAGATGAGCATATTAAATGGGTATGTACTATGTATGAATGCATATGTATTTACTTATATCATGCCTGTTTTTACATACTGAATATATTAATGTATGTAAGCTATGTTTATGCATATATATATATATATATATATAATTCAAAACATGAATTTATTTGTAATTTAATTAAATTCTCCTTTCTTTTTTAGCAAAAACGTCAATGACATCTTCATAAAACGGGGGATTTATTTCTAAAGTTTTGATTAATTCCCATTCTGCACAATGAAACATTAAATTTCTCTTTCGGTTTTGAGACATTGATGTTTGTAAATATGATACCGCACGTTTTAAAACGCTGAATCCACGCTCAGCTGCCACTGACGTAATTGGTAAAACAACAGAAAGTTCGTGAAGTTTGTCAACTTCTTGGAGTGCTTCAGAAAAAGCTAAAGCTCTAAAACCTAAGTAAATATCATGCAAGAATTTGTCCCCACTCAATAAAGATTTAACTTCGCAGTCGGAATTGTAAGCAATTAGTTCATTCTTTAATTGCCCAATATCAAAGATACTTGGGTATAAGTTGCTTAAAGCTTCAATTTTTTTATTGTATTTTCTCACATCAACATCAGGATATAAAAGTGAAATAAAATCATAATTCAATAGATCCATTTCGATTATTACATTGTTAATAATCGAAAAGAAGATTGACTTCTAGAAGTTTTCATAGCTTTTTTTCTGAGAGAGATGATAACCACAATCATCATAAAATTGCATATTTATGGACTAATTTTATAAAAAACAGCATTATTATATACTTTCATAATTTTTTTAGAATGATGAAATGTATAAACATTGGCCTATTAAAACCGTGGATTTTTCAACGTGCATAGGTTGATAATGCTGTTTTTCACTAAGACAACGACGAGGAGGATCACTGATTTCGTTAGCATATGTGAAAAATGACTTGAAATCTTCATCAGTGCGCAAGCTTTCAATTGAATTCTAGTGTACATTTCAAAGTAATTAAAAAAATTTAACTTTGGTAGTAATTTTTTTTCATTAATCCATGAAACAGACTATAAAATAGTAAATTACTTTGAAATCATTAGTTTTTCTTGATATTGTAGTGACGGCAACAACTTTTCTTTGAGGAAAATTCGAGAGAATTAATGTCTTCTGAAATATAGCATTGCATGCAGCAAGTAAAAAAAGAAATTTGTTATTCTTTAACAAACATATTTGTCCAACTGCATCTATCCGTGAAATTGCATCAAAGGAGGAACTTTCACTAATTTGTTTTAAAGCTGATGCACTACTATTATTTTGAATTTCAGCACTCGTGCCGTAAAGCCAAATCTATAATTGTAAAATTATTTATAATATGATTTACTTAATGTTCTTGTACCGAGTTCCATAAATGCACAAACTGCAATTATCTGCATTAAAATGGAATCAATATTCTTACCTATTTTGTATTCATGAATTTTATAAAATTTTAAAAAAGTGAATGCCTTAGAAAGTAACTTTCTAAATGATCTTTTAATTGTGTATCATATTGCTTTAAAACATCTAAAACTTCAAGATAGTTGCCTCTATTGGCTTCCTCATAATCTTCACGATGTCCTCTAAAGGGAAGAGCTTGTCATGCAAGCAAAAGACAAATTTGTATCTGTTTTTCTACTTGTTATGGTTGTGAAAAAAAATATGCTACTACTCTCAGAAAGGCTTTCCTCTATACGGACATTATTTCGTAAAATGACTTTTCATCTATCAATAGTTATTTTTATATTAAATTTTCAAATCCGAGGTAAACTAAATTTAGTTAGTATTAGTGGGAAATGCAAACTAAACGCATCGTAGTTGTTATATTGCTCTGCAGTATCATTTCATGCAAAGAACAAGGAAAATTTCCTAAAATCGTCAAAAAAGCTTCTTTGGGAGATGTATTCACCGGTCTGCAGACTTTTTTAGGCAAGTCAGTGGCAGGTGGTATTGAAGGAGATGGAACACCACCGAATATTGCGAACAGAAGAGCTGAACAGTATTTATCATAAAATTCAAAGAACAAAGACAGTACAGACAGCTAAATTGAAATAAAACGTTAAATGTAACTTAGCATAAAATATAATATTCTTAACCTAATCTATTATGACAATTATTGAAACACTGGTCAAAGATGATGTCATCTGAAGGTGGATCCCAATGATGATGAAGTTGAAATGTTTCCAGTCGAGCAGAGGCCGTGATGCTCTACTACCTAAATTGCTAATGAATAGTTATATTAAATTCTGAGTGGTTGCAATTATATATTTACTTAAGCATAAGGATCAGTGAATTATGTAGGGAAGACTGTATAAAATAAACAACAGGGACTTTAGCATAGAGCTAATTGGACATCTTTTTGTTTGCCAATTCTAAAGTATTAAATTATTCATAAAATTTTAGCCCATATCTAAATCTGCTAGTGTAACATCAGTGCTGGTTGTTAGTATCAGCTGATCTAGTGTTTTCAGGTTTTTGTAAGTTTTGTAAATATGTTGATAATGACTTTGTATATAATACCAATTAGGTTGAATGGCAAGATGGGAATGTGTCAATCCCAAAAGATATTACACTAGGTTTCTTTAATGACAATTTTATAACTACTTCTTTCTTAGTGATCCCAAATAAAATGTAATGGACTATTGGACTTCAATGAAATGATGAAAGATCACTTATTTCATTAATATTTTTTGTCAGTTTTAATATTTATAGTTCAATTTTAAATGCAATGCTAAAAGCCTACCCATACTTATTTCCATAATATATTTAATTTATGTACATTTGAAATGAGGTTGACTTATTGTTGTTAATATTTATGACACTCAACTTTTGATTAAGTGAATCAATGTGTCAGAAATACTTTGCTTGGGAAACCAAAAACCTACTGTTTGCCACCATTGAATCTCTTACATTCTCCAGTTAGACACCAATCTCTTACTAGGGTGCTATTTGTATGCCAATAGTGCTGGTAAACAATTAACAAAATTGCATTGGTGGACCACCAGTGGTTGGCTATGTTTGAATCGGCTCTAATTTTGACTACGAATTCATGTGTTGTGTAGTCATTCATTCAGCACATATTCTTACATATGATAATTAACAAACGATTTTTATGCCATTCTTGACGTTTTTGATAGAACTTAGAAGACATAATAAAGTCAAATATTTCAATAAGAACATGATGCTTTATTTGAGCCTAAATTGGGACTTTTTGTAAAATAAGTAAATGTCTGTATAATAGTGGATAGAATTTAATTACTTATTGCCTTTCCAATTGCATTTTGTCACAAACTCCTGGCTCCTTATATCAAATATGAATTAGCACTTCCACCTTAGAAGCACAGGGGATCCTTGACATAATGTCTATGATCTCAAGCTGTGAATCAATACTAACTATGGACATCAATGACACCCACGCCCTCCCCTTTAAATCAGCCACAAGATTTGCTAAACATAGTGACAGAGGTGCCATGTCGTCAGGAATACCAATCAAACAAGTCTATCTTGTATCTATTTCATCTTCACATAGCAGCTGATAACTAGAGAGAATCACACAACACAAAAGCGAAATGACAGAAGTCAGTGGATAATTACTACACTCCTACTTCATTGCTACAAGAAAGATCTGTTGCAGATCAACATGCAATCTGTCAGAAGAAACCCACCACGCAGTTTCAGATATCATTTCAGTACGAGAACAAAATCAACTGCAACCATGTTACCTGTAATATTTGAAACCCACAAATCACAACATACACTAATGAAAATTACTAAAACAGCTCGGAGAAAATCATCAGTATTAAAAGAGCCAAAGCATTCAAGAAAGCCACCAAATTACTAGCTGATAAAGACCAGTCATACCATCTCTATATAGACACAAAAAATCCTCCAAAAACCAGCTATGAAAAAGGTCTACTGATAAAAGTCTAAATCACTGACCTGAATTCAAAGAGATAAAACAAAAAGTTAAAAACACTTACATTATTTGCAGGAGCCAATGACATAGTATGAGCCAACCTCTGCAAGGAAGACATAAGATGTAATGATGTCACAAAATGGGTTGAAATCATCATGATGGAGACAGTAAAAGTCAATAATCTCAATAAAATGACTGAAAAACTAATTTACAAAAACATTAACTTTTACAAAGATATCTCATAGTATTACAGAATATTACAATATATTCCAATGAAAGCTAAACACCCTGCATCAGTAAGCACCAAAATTAATGTGAAATACCCTACCATCAATAAAATCCTAAGCGGCTATCCTTAAAGGTACCTGTTTGAATGAGAAATGTATCAGCAAGGAAATTACCCTAAACTGTTACATGATTGTATACTATTAAATATATGGATATATCTAATTTGTGTTCTGCTGTGCAATCAGCTAACCACAACAGTTTAAGTTCACATGTCATCCTCACAAAGGTGTTGCTGATATAATGGCATCTCACCAAAGTGGTGCAGGTTACAACAGATTACTGGACTTCAATATGTCTGCTCAGTAAACCAGTTTGATGTAAATAAAACATTATAATTTTGTTTCAGATGACTAAAGGGTGAATAATATGCAGCACAATATTAGTACAAAGAATTTTTACTAGATATGTAATTAAAAGTTTGCAATTTATCATAATTGTAATTCCTTTTCTTCTTCAACATCAATGATACAAACAACTTATGAGGATTGTTATAATTAATCATTAATTAAGTAACAATAATATCCAATAAAGATATTAGCATCTACTCATTGAACAAAAGTTGATTTGTAGCTATACCAAAATTGCACATCAAATAATAGATTGTTCGTTTGTGTAAAGGTTGTTATTAAATAATTAGTTATTGTGGTTTAACTGCTTTCTCCATTTCAATATTAAAATACACCATCCAATTTTACCAGTGAAATCACCACTATCATTGCCATTAAGAAATTTAGCTAATTACGAGCATTTAGATAATTCCACACAATGATGTATTATTTAAAAAGAGAACCAAATTCTTCCAAGAATTTATTGATACTAATGAATATTCTAACATGGTTTATCTCAATAATTTTTACAGGTGTACAAAATCAATTACAGGTCTTTAATTTCCTTTTTTGGTTGATCAGATGATCACTGTAATTTCAAANATATATGGATATATCTAATTTGTGTTCTGCTGTGCAATCAGCTAACCACAACAGTTTAAGTTCACATGTCATCCTCACAAAGGTGTTGCTGATATAATGGCATCTCACCAAAGTGGTGCAGGTTACAACAGATTACTGGACTTCAATATGTCTGCTCAGTAAACCAGTTTGATGTAAATAAAACATTATAATTTTGTTTCAGATGACTAAAGGGTGAATAATATGCAGCACAATATTAGTACAAAGAATTTTTACTAGATATGTAATTAAAAGTTTGCAATTTATCATAATTGTAATTCCTCTTCTTCTTAAACATCAATGATACAAGCAACTTATAAGGATTGTTATAATTAATCATTAATTAAGTAACAATAATATCCAATAAAGATATTAGCATCTACTCATTGAACAAAAGTTGATTTGTAGCTATAACAAAATTGCACATCAAATAATAGATTGTTCGTTTGTGTAAAGGTTGTTATTAAATAATTAGTTATTGTGGTTTAACTGCTTTCTCCATTTCAATATTAAAATACACCATCCAATTTTACCAGTGAAATCACCACTATCATTGCCATTAAGAAATTTAGCTAATTATGAGCATTTAGATAATTCCACACATTGATGTATTATTTAAAAAGAGAACCAAATTCTTCCAAGAATTTATTGATACTAATGAATATTCTAACATGGTTTATCTCAATAATTTTTACAGGTGTACAAAATCAATTACAGGTCTTTAATTTCCTTTTTTGGTTGATCAGATGATCACTGTAATTTCAAATTAATCTTTTGCCTCAATTTGGTCAAAATTCAAACAATTAACTTTCAGTCAAATACTTTTTTACCATAATATTTTTTGTGATCTGCTTAACAACAAATATGGTTATAAATTTACAACTAAAAATTTTCTAATTATAAATTTAAATAAAATTGTTTATATATACTTGATCAGAAGAGGTGCTTTTTTGCACCCTTTGATTGAAAAGTGAGGATGACAAGAATGCCTGTACACTTGCATTCTGCCACATGCATCCTCTAGCTTGGCTTGAGAAGCTCAACTATTTCTCCATAGACCTATGTATGTGCTTCCTATATTAAGTCTTTTGCTTGTGAATCCTTCCATCGCAATGCTTTATACTCTCACTTTTCATTAGTTTGAGAATGATTTCCATCTCAGTAGATTCAGTTTTTTGCATTGCAAAAATTTCATTTTTCTTATGGTGGTGTTTACTGTTACACTATGCAACAAAAAATTTTTATGTCGAGGTTGGGATGTTTTCTGGATAATTTTTGGTCTCTGAATCCGAATTTGGCGTCTGTTTTCTTCTGCTGTCAGTATTTTTCAAGATATTCACAATATTATATATATATATTTAGGCCAGTGCTATAATTAAGCATAAACTGCAACAAGTTGGTGATGTCACAATACTTAGTTCCAGCCCTAAGTATAAGATACAGCATTGCATTGTGATATCAATGTGAGGGGACGTAGGCTATTCCAAATTCACTAAAAAGTCTAAATATGTCTGAGCAATAGCACAAAGAATGAGGTTGTGACACAGTGAAAAAACTTGCAAAACTCAAATGTCATTTTTTATACTTAGTTATCTTGCAGGTAGGATCTAGCAAATGCCACTCTTTGAGTCTTGAGGTCAAAAGTTCTGCGTTTTCTTTGGTTAGTCCCATACTTCAGATCAAGTCATCCATTTCTAGCTGATTAGGAAAGTGTGGCTCTTTGCTTGTACTAGCCTCATCAAAGTCTGCATCTCTGCCTTCTTCAGAAGCACTGGCACTAGAAAGTGACTCTAACATGGGTGGCTTAGGAATAGGTAAATCTTCACAATGTGGTACTGGAGCAATTGAGGATGGTATGCTGGGGTAAACAATACTTTTTTGTCTTTGCTTTCTCTGTAGTGGGACACATCTACCATGCAAAAATAGCAGTCAGTTAGATGGTTAGTAGGCTCCCACCAAATTCTAGGAATTGCAAATGGCATACACTTTATTTTTCCTCGTAACCATACTTCCAAGATTGACAGACTACTTCTACAGCAAACATGAGGAGCCCATGTTTTGTCTTGGTCTCCGACAGGCATGGCAAAGTAAGAACGATATGCAGAGACAAGTTTCATTCCGGGAGAAATCTTGTTTGCTTGATGCCTATGTAGTACCCACATATATAGCAAAATGAATCTGATTACAGACGACATTTTCTTTTCAATGACATATTCTAACTAACAATAAAGTAGTATTATATCTGAAAAACGGTAATTATGTGCCTTTTGTTTTATTATTTATTTACATGAGGTGAGATAACAGAACTCTGAGCAAAATTGTTTATTTAAGCTAGAAATTAATACTTGATACACACAATTAGCACCTTGGCGAGTAAGGATGGCTTCCTGGATATGGCTTTGGCATGATGCTGTGTGAATTGGTCGCTGCAGGAAATGTATTCTTGGTGAATGGCTTCTGTTGTTCTTTGTTAAACTGGTGAACCACCAATGTTCTTTCTTTTGCTAGAATGCAGAAAGCTCTGTAAAATGGTAGCCTCTGCAATCTTTGATATTAACTCTTGAGTTTCTCAGTACTGCTTGAGTAGCCAGAGCACCCAGTGATTCTACATAGTTGTGAGCTTGGTACTTCTACAAAATTAGTCCTTATTGAGCAAAACCTTTTCACTATTTAAACTACTTCAATGTTCGTAGGCAATCCTTCCCTGTCATGACATAACTCTTAAGCATAAAAGTTTCTGACATAATATTCTCTTACTTCCTACTTAACCTGAATTCAGTAGAACAGGCTTAAAACTTGATTGTGATATCACAAAGCAATGCTGTATCTTATACTTAGGGCTGGAACTATGTATTGTGACATCACCAACTTGTTGCAAATTATGCTTAATTATAGCACTGGCCTAAAAATATGTATAATATTGTGAATATCTTGAAAAATACTGACAGCAGCAGAAAACAGACGCCAAATTCGGATTCAGCGACCAAAAATTATCCAGAAAACATCCCAACATCCCAACCTCGACATAAAAATTTTTTTGTTGCGTAGTGTAACAGTAAACACCACCTTAAGAAAAATGAAATTTTTGCAATGCAAAAAACTGAATCTACTGAGATGGAAATCATTCTCAAACTAATGAAAAGTGAGAGTATAAAGCATTCTGATGGAAGGATTCACAAGCAAAAGACTTAATATAGGAAGCACATACATTGGTCTATGGAGAAATAGTTGAGCTTCTCAAGCCAAGCTAGAGGATGCATGTGGCAGAATGCAAGTGTACAGGCATTCTTGTCATCCTCACTTTTCAATCAAAGGGTGCAAAAAAGCACCTCTTCTGATCAAGTATATATAAACAATTTTATTTAAATTTATAATTAGAAAATTTTTAGTTGTAAATTTATAACCATATTTATTGTTAAGCAGGTCACAAAAAATATTATGGTAAAAAAGTTAATTGCTTGAATTTTGACCAAATTGAGGCAAAAGATTAATTTGAAATTACAGTGATCATCTGATCAACCAAAAAAGGAAAGTAAAGACCTGTAATTGATTTTGTACACCTGTAAAAATTATTGAGATAATCCATGTTAGAATATTCATTAGTATCAATAAATTCTTGGCATAATTTGGTTCTCTATTTAAGTAATACATCAATGTGTGGAATTATGTAAATGCTCATAATTAGCTAAATTTCTTAATGGCAATGATAGTGGTGATTTCACTGGTAAAATTGGATGGTGTATTTTATTATTGAAATGGAGAAAGCAGTTAAACCACAATAACTAATTATATAATAACAACCTTTACACAAACAAACAATCTATTATTTGATGTGCAATTTTGTTATAGCTACAAATCAACTTTTGTTCAATGAGTAGATGCTAATATCTTTATTGGATATTATTGTTAGTAGTATACATAAGGCATTGGAGGTTACACAAACTGACATTTTGACCTCTAGTGATTCACGGATACTGGAGGAGTGTTTTTAGTGACTCACTGCTTGATTGACAACTTACTAATAGGTTTTCAGTGACGTCACATACTTGATATTTTTAAGTATGTCTACTAATGGATTTCAATTAGTGATTCATGATACTTTTAATTAATTTTCATAATGATTCATTTACATGTTCAGGCTATTTTTTACACTGTTTTGGTATGACTATTTTCACTTTGTTAATATCACAATTGTTTGCATACATTACATTAATATATATCTCGTTATTGTTTTTCCATATTTTCGAAACCACATTTCGCATTTTGTCAAAATTAAATATTAACACGTTTATCGTATCACATTTTTCCAACCAATAATTAATTTTCATATTTTCGTTAACTTGCAAGTACAATGTTTAACTCGGTTTCAGAATACATACAAAAAGTCTACATTTTGTTTTCAAAAACACATAATTTCATTTACATAAATAACATTTCCCTTTCTAAGCAAACAAACTATTTACAACTATTTTGTTAATACATGTGGAAAATATTAAACACAGTTAAAAAAAAAGAGATCAAATTCCATTGTTAATAAAAAATGTTTAAAATGTTTAAACATTAGTAAAAACACAGTTGTCTAGTTTACGTGTTAAAACATCAATTTCCAAAATATAAAACCCACGTATTTAAGTGAGCATGGTAAAGCCCACATTTTTAAAAACAAGACAAAACATCTATATTAACATGCTATACTTATAATATCAGTAAATTACACTATTAAATCTTGTCTATTGTATTAGCTTATCACCGCCAATGTTGATGTGAGTTCATATATTCTCATCAACTCTCGTCTTCATTTCCCATGCACTGATAATTTTCGTCAAGTCTTGTTCATCTGATGTGTATCAATAATCATACAACGCCACCAATAAAATATATCTAAGCATTGATATAAGTGTTATGCACCTGCAAAATTAAAATGGGGAATAATTACGCCATGCAAATAATATTTTTATAGACACTCTCTTTTGACATATTTAATTAACACTATTATTGCAAGCCTGAGAATTTGATGTTATCAACACAAAATATTGTCCCATTGATTGATTTTAGTTGCCTCCTATGCTTAACATTCTCGTAATTCCAGTTTTCACATGGTAAATGCTTTTATTAGGGTAAATGCGTCCAACACTCTTTCTTCTTAATGTGTTATGCAAAAACACGCAATCTTTGAGAACAACAGTCTGGATTTCTTCTCTCTTACGCATTACCATGGGGATCATATAAGAGAAATTCTCTCAAATTGATGGAATAACGCAGACTCAGCATTTTTGCATGGTGATATTCATTCTCATTCAACACATCTAGACACATGCAAGCTAAAACATAAGCGCTTATAAATTTTACATGTTAAATCAAATATACCTTTTTGTTATGATCAGTTTTTTAGGATAGAGGCATTCTTTTTTCATTCTAACGTGGAGACATTCTTCAATTGATAAACTGCAGAAAATCATGAAATGACAGGAGGCAGAGCTAAAATATAGTCGTTAATTTTCTTATATATTTTAAACATACACACGTTTTTGTTGTTGTTGGAGTCTTTTTCACACGAAGGTGATCTTTTTTATTTTTTTTGATAAAGCAGCACATCATGAAATGAGCAAAATCAAGCTAAATATTTTTGGTTATTTTTTCTTATACATTTTAAAAAATTATGTATACATATATAAATAAACAGGGAAATATATTTTACCTTTTACAAAATAAATGATATGTGTGTGGGAGGCAATAGAGTGAATAGGTTTTTCAGTTGGTGGAGAATCATTCAGCGGAGTGAGGAAACTAAACTATATATTAAATAACCATTCAATTAAAATATATTATACCAATTTTAAGATAAATTATACATAGGAGGTATTGGAGAGACGGACTTTTTTAATTAGCGAGCAAACATTCATTGGAGGGTAATTACATTGCATGGAAAACTAAATTCACATAAATAATCAGTCAATGAAATAACTATTACCTTCTTTTACAAAATATCATGCATTGGGAGAATCGGATTTTTTCAAATGGCAAACAAACAAGCAGGGAGCATAATCACATCACATTGTGTGGAAACTAAAAATCCATATAAATAAACATCAGATTAATTAAATTATACCATTTTAAAAATAAATTAGACATAGTGGGAACATTTGAGAGAACAAGTGGACATGGAGAATGGGGAAAATTTTGTATGTGAGGTAGTCAATTATTCAAACAATGGAAATCTAAATAAAAAATTAATTTAAAATCAAAATTGGCAAAAACATTACAAGTCAAAATTTAACAAATTTGTATTGACATGGAGAATAGAGGAAATATTGTACATCAAACAATCAATTATATGAGGAATTGTCTAAACACAGAATTAATTTGTAACATTGTTGATAGAAAACTTATGCAGAGAAATTAAACAAATTCATATATGAATATGTTGGAGGGAGCAATTAAGTAAACATGATAAACATTCAACAACAACAACAACGACAGAGGTAGAACATTGGAAATATCTAAATGTAAAATTTAATATTTAATTTTTTAAAAATGAATTACCATATACAAGGACTTGGAGTGGGTATAACGTGGGAGGGAGAATGAACTATGAATTACTACGTGTCGGAATCTAAAACACAAATTAATAACACATACAATATAAATTTTCATATACCTAGACAAATATGCTTAATCCCATGATCAATTAGTGCAGAGGTACTAGCAATGATGGACTGTGAATTATTAATCTGTTCAATATCTAAAACAAGAGTTTAACATTATAAACATGTAAATTGTTATTACCTTTATATCCATATGGCAGCGTTTCTATGCTGTTAACAAGATAGCATTTATTATTATAGCATGATAATGCTATATGATTTGACGTCTCTACACTAATTGAATGCATGTGTGAACATATTCCAGTCATCAGTCTTTGAATGATGCCTTCTTGTAATGCAATAGACTTGAAAAGGTCAAAATTCATCGTCTGCTTCACAGAGCAAGTCACACCTTTCACGCTAGCCATTTCCAACACCTCATGACTGTCATTCTTATATTCAATAGAATACAATTTCAGTTTTAGTGTCACAAGTTGCGATAAAACCCCTCCCCCTAACTCATCCTTTATCTTCAAATATACTTTTTTATTTATATCACTATATAACAGTGAATTCTTTGGATAGTTGGAGAAGTCAAAATAATGTGAGATGGAGGCTAATTCGGTGTACACATTCTCTGATTTAATCCTATACATGAGAGAGTCTGTGTTGGAATACAATAATATAATTCTATTCTTAAATGCAGGTTTCATGATCTCATAGTGAAATTTAAACATTATTAACTTGGACAAGTCAAGTATTGCCATTCCAATATAATTTACTTTGTCCCATAAAATATCTTTTTGGCTCATCATAACTTGTACCAAATCCTCACTAATGATGTTGTACAATTTAAACTCTGGTTTTTTATTAATTTCTCTGCTGATTCCAAATCATGTGCAAACTTTATATTTATTCTCTTTTTCAAATTCTCCATAAATTTACCAAATACTGCATTCAACATTAACTTGTAAAAAGCCTTTTCAAAATCATTTCACGCAGATTTTCTTTTCTCAGTGTTGAGGTCAATATATGGTTTCAAAAATGGTGCCTGTTTAAACTCAAGGGCTTTGTGAAATTTTGTAATTTTTAATCTGCATTCAATATAAAACTTTAATACCTCATAGTGAACAATGTAATTCTCCTTCTTATAAAACATTTGCACTAGTTTGGGTATTGGTGCTGACTTTATTTTTAAGCAGTTTTTTATCTCGAGTTGATATGGTGATAAATGCTTATCTTCTATTGTCATCTTGTGAGGAGCTAGAGGAAAGTCAAAATGATCGTTGTGTAAATGTTGCGGGTATTCCAGATCAACTTCCACCAAGTATCAAGTCTTCAAATCCTGTGGCATAGACAATATTTTTTCGAGGTTTGCTGAAGACCATGATAGACCACCTATAGGAAGGTTTAAAGACATGGTACCACTATAGAGTGTGTTTGCATTGCCATAGAACCCATAGGTGGTCTCCTTCTCGGGATCGTAGCCCTCTACCATTGGATTGTTGGCTTTAAAATAATGATCAGAAAATGTAGTGCACATACCTCTGCGAATACCATCAATTATAAAATTTAATTCTTCTTCATCATGTATAGGATCAAGAGAGATATCTGTATATTTTAACATTGTGTGCCAACTAAAATTTGATAATGTAAAGAAGTGGGCAGCGTCTAGATTATACGTCTCCATGCTCTGCATTCTAAATTCACATATCACATCAAGGAGTAATAATGTGTCTGAAATTAAATAGGTGTCGTGGTAATTTTTAAAATTTGTACACTTGCATAGCACCCATGTATTGCTGCATTCAAAATCCAGCTCCTCCTGAGTTATTGGAATTTTTCCAGTTAACCCATCTCTCCAATCTTCTAAATCCGGGAGGCCCAACTCGTTAAATTTTTCAAAGCTATCAAACCAGGTGTATGGAAAAAATCCTTTTCCTTGGGAGTATGCCCGAGCCTTTTGTTCACCTAATCCTTCATTTAAAAATTTGTATTTCTCCACTCCAATGTTTTTTGCGAGGGTTGATAGACTTGTGGCTATGAATTAATAGCTATCTAAAAACTGGAGTTCCTTGTATATCAGTTTATAAATTCCGTGTTTATCATTATATCTGTCTACAGGCACCATCAAACTTAGTGATAGAAAAACTTCAGAGCTGCATGGAACACAGGAAACTTTCTCCCCATCTTTCATCTGTAAAGTTTTTAATAAAATATGCATATCATACTTGCTGCCATTATGCATAAAAACTGGAGTAAATTGTGGACTTTGATTTAAAATATTACAGTTGTTATGTGCAACACCTCTTATTTCTCCAGTGAAATGGCAATGATCAATTACTTTAACATCCTCATGTGTAAATGGTTTTTTACAAAATATGCATTTTATTATTAGCTTGCAATGACGTTGTTTCATCATATAGGACTGTTTTGCCAATTTCTGTAAATGATTCCATCCATGCTCCATACATTGCTCCCCAGAATATATTTCACATGTTAATAGGTTGTCCACACTGCTCGTTGCCACACAGACACCCAATGGAATTTGTTCAACATCTCGCATTGTATAGCTTGTAGACTGATTTGGTTGAACACTATGTACCCTTCTGGAAATCACCTCTATATCCAGAGTGCCAACTACAGGAACATAATTCTGTGCTTGATATGCTTTAAATTTAATCTTATCTGATTGGCTCAGAAAAGTAATGTTTGGTTCTTGTACTCCATTGCATTTATTCTCATGCTTCTCCAAATGTTCTTGGGTCTTGAATCCGGATAAACATTTAGGGCAAAAGAAATCACGGTTTCTATTTTTAAAAAATTTTAGACATGCATTCAAATTGGTGATGGCGAGGTAGTGACTTTTTTCTCCTTCTTCAATTAACAATAAATTGACCATCTTCTGATGATGGCATGGAGACATATATGCTGGCACAAGACATTGTTCATTTAGTGAGTTTAATGAGTTCCATGTTTCAAAAATACATACATCATTGATTGACAATGGAAACGTCAATCCAGAATATATTAATTCTGAAAGAAATTTTTTAATCCTTGTCATCTGGCATCGTGCTTTAATTTCAGGGTGGAGACAGGCTAATACAGAGTAGACAAAACACAGGTTTGATTATCTGGTTTTTGGATTGATAAGAAAATGGTTTTTTCTGAGATTGTCGGGCAGTGCAATATAGGATCCTCCACGACTTGGGCGATATTTGGATACACGAAGTCCAACTCTATTAATATTTTTTAAAATAAACCCACTCCCATTTGTTGCGTACATACTAATATAACCTGCAATCTGGTGAACTAAGTTATAGAAATTTGCTTCACTTAGTCCTGCTCTGAAAACTGATATTGGATGAGATGTTGGATGGAGTACCACCAACTTTTCTTCATTATTTTCCAATGGCTTTACCATCTCAATCTCACACGTTAAATAATTTTTTGCAGAATAATGCATGGAAACCTCGTTTGAAATTACTTGTTGTATTGATTCGTGATGGTTTGAGAATGCATCATAAATGTCAATTGAGTTAAGACTATTTGAAAGATAACTCACAAATGCCCCTCTGCATGCATTTTCTGATCTGTGTATGACTTATTCATTATCATTGTTTAAAACTGGACTTGTTGAAATCTCATTTGGATGCTTACTATCAAGATGATTATGTAGCTCAGCCTTGCTTCCAAAATAAGTCTTGCAATAGAGGCAAAAATTAACTACCATGCGTCTATGCCTTGATCGTAAATGAGATCATGGTATATATAATTAGTAATGTATGTAATCAGTAATGAATATATAAAAAAATACACATGCATTATTTAAAAAACTCTTTTAAACAAAATTACATTTAACTAAATAAATAACATCTCAATCACCCTAAAAAAACCTGGGTGTTGGATAAAAAAATGTCAGTGTAATGTAAATGATATTAACGCATGCAATAATAAACACTTTCTCTTCCTGTAAAACACTAATTACATTTAAAATGTGTATTGAGAAAACACTGAATGACTAATGGAGCATGCAAGTCACTTTAAAATAATTATGCAATTATAAAAAAATGCATAGAGGGAGATGCTAGCATATTAAATAATAAACCGCAAATGAGGAGTCACTCAATGTTCTATAATAAACATAAAGTATAAATTGACATTTTAACAAATAAATTGAGTATTCATCCCAAAACGGAAATTATTTAAAAATAGATAGTGTATTGAAAACATTTATAAAATGCATATTCAGATAATGCACATGCATGTTTAAATGAAAATACATTTTAACAAATAAACAAGTGTTAACATTCTGTAAGAATGTGGATTTAGAATGTCAAAAAATAATAAAACACATATCTGTGTAATTTCAAAGATTTGTTCTAGTATCAACAATAAAAATTTGAAAAAATACATCTGCAAAGTTTTAAAATCTCATTAATTAAAAAATCAGTAATTGTTTTATAACTCACAAATGCCCCTCTGCATGCATTTTCTGATCTGTGTATGACTTATTCATTATCATTGTTTAAAACTGGACTTGTTGAAATCTCATTTGGATGCTTACTATCAAGATGATTATGTAGCTCAGCCTTGCTTCCAAAATAAGTCTTGCAATAGAGGCAAAAATTAACTACCATGCGTCTATGCTTTGATTGTAAATGAGATCTTACTTTTTGTGGGGAGGGGTTATTATAATGACACAAACCGCAGAAATATTGAGAGGGCGTCTTTGGTCTAAACAGACCATGCATTAGTAAAACGGGAAAATATCGATTTAAAAAACACGGCAAGGAATATTTTTCTTCTTCTGGGATGTTATTGAAGCTAAAAAAAATTGTTTAATACAAAAGACATTACACATTTTTCTAGATTAAAATATAATTTTATGAATATAATAAAATTCTTAGATAATATATTTTACAATGAATGTCTTACATGGTTTCATCAAAGCTAATTTCTGACGGGCTTTTGTATAAATTTTCACTAATGATAGCTTCAAATTGTTGGTTCCAGCCAGCTAAGAATTCACATACATTGGTAGAACTCATTTTTCTTTAAAAAAGCAGAACATTGAAAACAGACTATAATCAAAGAGATTAAACAATAAGAATGAATTCAATTTGCTCCAGGGTTTATCACGATTGGGTGAAATCCAAACTGTGATAGCCAATTATGATGCCCATTAGAATTAATGCATTTTTATAGATTTATGAGAAGCTGTTTTAACAAAATGATAGAATACCAAGAAACCTTTTAAAAATGCTTTTTGTTTATTCTTGCAAGGAGGAGGAGCTTAACTCTAAAAGGCTTTTAAAATGTCAAATTTTGAGATGATTGACAATACCAGGATGCATCTTGCAAAAAGACCGGGATATATTTTTAAACTTAACATGCTTGAAACTTAATTGTCATTGTTTGAGTTTTGGTATTTGCTAATATTATTACCATATATAGACATTATCCCCGTATATAGACATTATAAATTAACCCATCAAAAGTTTCATGGGTCTATATAAATCTAATTTTTTTTAAACAAGCATTCACAATATTTGTTTTGGGGAGATGGAATCAAGCTCAGTTTTTGAATCAAGTTTTGGTAACACACTACAAAAAATCGCTCTGTTGGAAGACCAGTTGTGCATATTGAAAAATTTGGGTAAACTAGTAAATTACGAGGATATTGTGCTTACAGACAATAAATTGTTAAAAGTCCAATTTCACCCGTCACAAGCTCAATGTATTTGTGACACTTGTTGGGGAGTTGATCAGGATAATCACATAGATATATTGAGTCTTAAAGGGGTATGTGAAGATGATTTCCCACATACACTTGCTTCAGTGAAAATATTAATGGCAAACACTGATAAGATATACAAAGACGGCTTTCTAATAGACTCTGCAATTTCACAAATTTTTACAATGTTGGAGGATAAAGCCAAAAGTGTAACACTCTCTCTCAAGCATGGACATCATTTAGAATTATATATAGTTGATAAATAAATAAAATTTAGTTTGTTGAGTGTTTATCTTTTTTATACATACATGTATATGTTTACATCTAATTAAATAACAAAGTACAAGAAAATACTCACATATAGATATTCATCTCAATATGGGGATATAATTAATTAAACTCAAACCCATTGAACATAAATATTAACTTGTAAATAATGTATATAGTTATTTTATATTCTTTATACCGTTATGTACTAGTATTTACATGATATAATTAAATGAGGTGCATCAACACTTATTTTTTTTTAAAAAAAAATTACAAAATAAAATTCACTTTCACTTTTATCATTAGTTGTAATATCAACAAGATAGTAAATTCGCGTTTTTTCATGAAACATGTAAAAATTAGTCAAAATTTCATGTGGTTTAATTACAATAAAATATACCTTTCATCAAATTTTTTCAAAATAATGTTATAAAGATGGTAAATCCGTGTTTTATAAATTATAAAAATATATCTTCTGTGTTTACTTGAAACAGGTTAGCGGTATCAAACACTATAATTGATACATGTTTTAATTAATTATTACTAGGCAAAATGGAGAAAAATAATTTATATACGAAAATATCATTATGTGTGAATATACAGTGCTAACTATAAAAATACTTACTAAAATTCGATGTGTACATGTATCAATGGGTTGTGAAATATCTTACAAACAAAACAGTGTTATAATTGAAAAATTTCTAATTTTCTTTAATTGTTTTATATTTATTTTTAAAATTATTAAATTGCAAAACATTTAAAACATTGTCAATAAAATTATCTTTGACAAAAACAAAAAAAAACACATGTTGGGCTTTTATTAAAAAATGTGAAAAAATATACCAATTAGTAAAATTCATTTTTTATGTTTATCCTAATTACAAAAAAGTGATTATCATTCTATCACGGGTTTTCTTCTTGATTAGTTGGTTGGTTGGTAATTTGTTAGTCATGGCAATGTGTACAAAATCTTGTAATAACGTATTACTCAAAGTATGTGGGAACGCATTCAATAGTATTTAATATATCAAGGAGGTGTTGATTTTAATCAATGAAAAACTTTATATTCTTACAGTATGCCATTCAAAAGAAGTGTTTGACCATCTCCTGTGTCATATACAAAAAGCTTTTAACTGGAACAAACATAACTTTCATCATGTCGCATTTACAGAGGGAAACCTCACAAGTGAGCAAATGATTCAATTTATCAGTTCACTAAATCTATCAACTCGAAAGAACACGGTGTTTTGGGGATGTGATGCTATGAACTGTGAATTTCTTAGCTGTATAATTTCCCAGCTGGTGGCGAATTTATTAAATTTTGGATATTGATACCCACAGAACACATTGGATTCCATCAAATGTATAAACGACTATTACAGATTTGTACACCAAATGAAGACTCGTGGTATATTTGTTGATATTACTAGTAAATGTAAATTTAAGAAATTTGTTGTAAAGCCTTTACCAAATAATGAAATACAGAGCAAATGAATTATTTTTACTATTTTTTCTTAAACTCTGATTTATTTATTTATTTATTACCTATCTTTACATATAAATGAAATTTTTTCGAGTTAGAAGACTTGATGTAAAGTCTTTTGTAATTGATAATTTTTTATTAGTATAATATTTTATTAAAAATAGTGTTACATGAGGAAAAACTGACAAATGAAAACAAAAGCTATATTTTTATTTTGCTAAACTCTAATACAATCCAATTTACATTATTACCATGAGTTGAGGTTTCCATATCATTGTTGTGGAAAAGTTTTTTATTTACCAAAGTNATGAAAACAAAAGCTATATTTTTATTTTGCTAAACTCCAATACAATCCAATTTACATTATTACCACCAGTTGAGGTTTCCATATCATCGTTGCAGAAAAGTTTTTTATTTACCAAAGTCTTGCAATTTTCACCAAGCGCATTAACATAGCGTTTAGGAAGAAAGTAATAAAACCCGTTGCTGAGGTTAATCTTTACTGTGATACCATATCTCGTGTTCAAATGCACTACATCTTCGATTGTAAACCATTGTTTTTTCAGAAGTTCGCTAGCAGGGCATGCATTTGAAAAAGTATGTGATGATAGTAGCAGTTGGGAGTTGAAATTGTTTAATCATTGTAAAACATTGTCATCTCCATCCATGTTGGAAGTGGGGAAGACAATTGCATTGTTATTGATTGTAGGAGGTCTTCATTTGTGTTGAGCTTTGCGTTTTTCTTTAACTGGCGCAGGAGGAGGATGAATCGTCTCTTGTGTTAGCAGGTTATAACCATACGATGGTGGCAGGGTTGTGCATAGATCATCAAACAGGATGCTAGCATTTCAACAGACATTGGCAAAAGTGAGAGCCAAAATTGTGTAAAAGAAGAATAATGATTTTATCCAAAGAAATGNGGATTCCATCACATGTATAAAAGACTATTAGAGATTTGTACACCAAATGAAGACTCTGGGTATATTTGTTGATATTACTAGTAAATGTAAATTTACATGAGGAAAAAGTGACGATGAAAACAAAAGCTATATTTTTATTTTGCTAAACTCCAATACAATCCAATTTACATTATTACCACCAGTTGAGGTTTCCATATCATCGTTGCAGAAAAGTTTTTTATTTACCAAAGTCTTGCAATTTTCACCAAGCGCATTAACATAGCGTTTAGGAAGAAAGTAATAAAACCCGTTGCTGAGGTTAATCTTTACTGTGATACCATATCTCGTGTTCAAATGCACTACATCTTCGATTGTAAACCATTGTTTTTTCAGAAGTTCACTAGCAGGGCATGCATTTGAAAAAGTATGTGATGATAGTAGCAGTTGGGAGTTGACATTGTTTAAACATTGTAAAACATTATCATCTCCATCCATGTTGGAAGTGGGGAAGACAATTGCATTGTTATTGATTGTAGGAGGTCTTCATTTGTGTTGAGCTTTGCGTTTTTCTTTAACTGGCGCAGGAGGAGGATGAATCGTCTCTTGTGTTAGCAGGTTATAACCATACGATGGTGGCAGGGTTGTGCATAGATCATCAAACAGGATGCTAGCATTTCAACAGACATTGGCAAAAGTGAGAGCCAAAATTGTGTAAAAGAAGAATAATGATTTTATCCAAAGAAATGAGGTGAATATATAGATTGACCAGCCAATGGAAATACATTTGAATTTATGAAAAAGAATTATTGGTTGAAAAACCATGATACAATAAACCGTGTAAACAATGAATTTTGACAAATGCAAAATACAGTTTTTGAAAGTTTTCCCAAAAACAATATAAGCAATGTACATATAACCTTTTCAAAATTAAGGAAAATATGATAAGTATAGTTTGTCACTGTGTTCTGTAGCCTTTACATGTAATGGAAAATTAGTTTAATATTTTCCATATCTCTGACAAAGTATTGTAAATTAGCCAACAATAGAAAAATCACAAATGCGATGAAATTGGCAGTAACATGAATCACCATAAAAATCAATTAAAAAACCTAATTAGCGATAAGTGTCGGAAATCCATTACCATCTGTCAAAATCACTTTGTGAGTTATCACAACCTGTCAGAAATCCATTAGTCAAGTATGTGACGTCACTGAAAACCTATTAGTAAGTTGTCAATCAAGTGGTGAGTCACTAAAAACACTCCTCCAATATCCATGAATCACTAGAGGTCAAATGTCAGTTTGTGTAACCTCCAATGCCTTATGTATACTACTATTGTTACTTAATTAATGATTAATTATAACAATCCTCATAAGTTGTTTGTATCATTGATGTTGAAGAAGAAAAGGAATTACAATTATGATAAATTGCAAACTTTTAATTACATATCTAGTAAAAATTCTTTGTACTAATATTGTGCTGCATATTATTCACCCTTTAGTCATCTGAAACAAAATTATAATGTTTTATTTACATCAAACTGGTTTACTGAGCAGACATATTGAAGTCCAGTAATCTGTTGTAACCTGCACCACTTTGGTGAGATGCCATTATATCAGCAACACCTTTGTGAGGATGACATGTGAACTTAAACTGTTGTGGTTAGCTGATTGCACAGCAGAACACAAATTAGATATATCCATATATTTAATAGTATACAATCATGTAACAGTTTAGGGTAATTTCCTTGCTGATACATTTCTCATTCAAA
>CABFPE010000104.1:1285847-1305291 GCA_900660155.1 Hofstenia miamia
ATATATATATATATATATATATATATATATAGTCAAATAGCTCTTCTATGCTTTTTCAAAACCCATTGCCATTATAAAGTCTTCTTTTCTTTAACACTGCTGATTGAGCGGTGAACATGAAGTTGTATGATGTTTTCGAAAACTTATTGAGTACTACCTTTAGTTAGTATTTCATAAGATTGTGATAGACATAATTTTCCATTAGCTTGTGCCATAAAGTGCATTATAGACTTTATTTTCACTGGACCAATTTGTCAATATAGAGTAAAGCAAAAAGAAAATTATATTTTTTCTCATATAGTACTACGGGCTTGATGAGAACGGCCTGTGAACATTATTTGGACAGTTTTTAATGAATAAGGACCATTAAATTATTATGAAAAGCGCTGAATATAATATTTAACTTCTATAGAGGCTCTGAAATCTGAATAGGATAGGTGGATTATTACCAAGTTTAGACTCCAGTTTAGATCACTCTATATGCTCTAAAATGATAAGTTAGCTACCTTGCCATGCTTGCTTAAACACTTACCGGTACCTCATTACAAGCATAGGCCTACATCAAAACCATATTCAGCATTATGGTTGTAATTGGTTTGAGATTTCAATACTAATCTGAACTCGTAATATTTGAATTTGAACCGTACCATATTCTAAAATTCCATCTTAATGAAACTACAATCTTAACAACGTTTTAATAATTAGCCAAGAAGTGTAAAGAATCCAGGAGTTTCTAGTTCTCTAGAAGGTAATGCTAACGCTACAAAACATTTCCTAATAAAATCACACATTATTAAATGTCTATATGGAAATCTAATCTATTAGACAGGTAATAATTTACAACGAATTTTGCAGTCAATGTGACTTTATTCAACCAAAAAATATAAGAAAATTATTAGATATAGATATATAGATTAATTGCAAAATTATTAGGTAAATTAAAAATATTAAAATAAAAGAAGTTAAAGGCATATGTGTCTTTTCCTTCATTGAAAGCTTTGGAAATATAGTTGCTATCGATGCCACAAATACATTTAGATCGAGAGTCAGAAAATAAAGATTAACAAAGCCATGTGTTGTCATAGACACCCAGTAAGGACATCAATCCTTGTATTATTTTTACAACTCCCAAAATTATAGACCTGTTTCAGTAGTGTCATATTTGAAAAATATGTTAATAATATAATAATTTTATTTTTATGATCTGCTGTTGTAGCCTCATTGTCCTATATAATGCCTAACACCCTAGGAGGGGTTTGTCCCTCTCTTAGATATTTAGAAATTAAGAAAAATGCGAATATTTTATTGATATATCTTTTCCTTTCAGATGTACACAATATAAATATAAAATATTTATCAGCAAATACTTTCCTCCTTGAAAATTGCCGAAAACATTCTAATGTTAATGCATGCTGATATTTATTAATTTTTCTATAAATACTGGAACTATCGGATTAGCAAATTTAATAAATAAACGAAACGATCTGGTATTAGACATACTACAGTGCTCTCAAAACTGCTTGCCAACAAAATTCATGTATTAATGGCCGCCAATTCTGTAAATACACGTCAATCCACACTTCACAAGTCTGCGAATTTTTCACAAAACAACAAAGCAACACTCCAAGTCCATAGACGAAATGACGATATCAGATCGTTGAAATCTTTCAATTCAAAAGCAGAGACTCTTCAGACGAACAACAACAACGAGAACGAACCAGAGTTATGGGACAGCGCTAAGAAGGAGTACATTCACAAAAGATTGTTTGAGCAAAGACAAACAGCGTTTTTTGGAAAAGCTGTACCAATTGTACCCGTCCCTTTAGCAATAATATTTGCAATATTAAATTTTGGCATTCCTGGATCAGGTTCATTTTTAAATTTAAACTTATTGTTAAATTGTCTGTTTACTTTTATAATTTGGTAGATAAAACTACAGTACAAGATGTGCATACGCATCTCGACACCAAACTTGGCAAATTATTTTTTTGCAATATGATCAATTTTAGCTTTGTGTACTCAAATTTCTTAATAATTTTTAATCAGAAATGCAGTTGATATTTTATGACCCACTAGATCCTTTCAAGCGATCTCAATAAATATGCTTGGCATGTAAATTATAATAAAGTAGTATTCAGCTTGACAACTTTACTATATTTACAATTTTTGGTGTTAATTTAATGTAATTAAAGTAATTTGATTCCCAATGCAATAATGAAGTTTAAATTTAAATTAGCGATGTCATGGGATTTTTATAAGATTTGATAACTAATATTTCGGAAACTTCTAAATATATTCATATAGAAATGTAAATACACTAAGCATTTCACGTTGAATTCAATTTTTTGTTAACATTTGCATTCCATGCATAATAATTGAGATACTTTTCAGGGAGTTTCTTTGCAGGGTCACAGGATGAAACTTACATTTCTGATAAAATGATTAGAAAAAAGTTTGAATTTACAATGAGAAAATTTATCATAATGCAAATCTTCAAATTATAGTATTCGAGACTTCGAAAATAATTTGTCAAATTTGGCACAGAGCTGTAAATGGGTCAAAACAACCCAAAGTTCAACCAAATTTTGACTCAACCCAGGTTCTATTGAGTATTTAATGCGCTTGACCCAACCCAAAGTTATGTCAAAATGCTACCCAAATGTGATCATATTTGAATTTCAATCATTGTACAGATTCTTACCTCACGATCATTGTATATAAACTCGTTCAAAAAGAAACACAAATAAATTGCATTAAAAGGAAAAAATATATAAATGACACAAAAAGTGAGTGTATTTATAATGAACTTTTAAAAATCATTTAACTCTCCTGCGAGTGTACATAAATAACCTTCTTTCAAGAGCCCAACCATGACCCACATTACTTTGAAGCATTATCCCAACATATCCACATATGTTTCTATATTTTATTGTTTGATCTAACCCAACTCAACGAAAAAATTGGCAAGAAATATGATACAAGCCATGGTTGGGTTGCGTGGGATTAACACAGCCCATTTCCAACTCTGCTGCAAAGCATTGTGCTAGAAACATCATTAAGAAATTTTTCAGTTGATTTTGTCGCATATACTTAAATTAGTTATTTTGCATAACGAAAAATATACCAAATGACAACTATCCTTTGTTTTTATCAAATTAGCCGTACCCATTGTTGGAAAGACAATAAATTTTCCAGGACTCAGTTAGCATTATCTCCTTATTAAATTATTTGAGATCGTTCATGGATTGCATGAAATGAATTTATTCATTTACAAAGAAATGAAGCCGTCGAATTAAGACAAATTCGTTCATTAATCGAACTGTTTTCTTCTTATAATTTTTGAACTAATAAGGATATCTGAGATCTGAAGACACCACAGGATGAGGCCTCTTTTCTCTTACATTTACGTTTTAATACCACAACCCTTGACATTTGCGCATTGTGCTCCTTAACTTGGTGGTCTATTTGATTTACCTTTACCGCACTGCCGTATAAATATTAGGTCTGTGGTACACTTAATTTTTTTTTAAAAAATCGAATGCTTCATTGAAAAATAGTTTAGATTTCCATGTACTTCAAGCACATGAATAATTTAGAACAAGCATTTTGACCAAATCAGGGGCACATCTACTCATAGATGCATCAATATCGAATGATGGCCAAATGTTTTAATAAGATTGGATAAAAATGTGTGAAAATGTACATCAAGTCAAGTGTAGTCACGAGGTTATAAGTGTATTTGCGTTGGTATTCTTTCAAAATTATGCTTCATCGACTGCAACACGAGTATGTATGTTAGTTTCAAATCCGTCCCGACCTGATAATTGACCAATGACCCAAATTTAAGAAGCAGTCTTAAAATGTATTGCTATAATCATAACCAATGATAACGAAAATGATTATTAAATTCATATCTAGAAACCTGAAAAAAGATTACTTGAAAAACTAAAGGAAATTCAGATTATAAATTTGGGTAATGCATTTCGGAGCCTTTATTTGAATTTCTTAGTCAACTGCCAACCCACAGATTGTGTTGGGCTTATCCATTGGCAAGAGTTGGAATTGGGCTGGGCCGGCTTGGACCGGATTTTCGGCATAGCAATTTGGGCCGGGCTTGGGCCTAATGTTTTAATTGGTATTTGAAGTACAGGAAAAAATTCACTTGAAAACTTACTTTGCAAATGACAAAAAGCATTCTCTTTAAGCTTAGTCAGCATTGTTGGCTGGTGCAATATTTCTAACATCTAAATTTTGTCTGCTATAAGCAAAGAGCGTTTCTGAAAACTTTTGTTTTGTGCTGATGTTGATCTAATTTGTAAAATTATAATGACTTTAAATGCTAATATTTTAATCTTGTGGTATTCAGGCCACTTGAATATGTTTAGTGATTGTTGCAAACATACATTTAGAGAATAATACAACCATATTATCTATATTTATTACCTATTTTTATTAAAAAGCAAATTTTTTAGTTGGATGTTAATAATTCAGAAGTATTCATAAGTGCTTTATTTATTCCTAAAAGTTGTTCTACAGGGCTATAATAGATTAAAAATGTTGATAAGTCGTTGTTAGATATAGTTATTCCAATAATCGCCATTTATCTCACTTAACGTTACAATACTATCAACGGCAATATTTTTGTATGATTCCAAAGACGTCTAAGCAAGAGATTAACATATAAGCACTTTAATTTATAAAAAGAATAGGCGCACCTTATTTACGTTGTGCACTTTGATTTTTGAAATTTTTATTATTTTGTGAGATTAAAGCGGTTAACAATTTTAAGAAAAAACCAACAAAAAGTAAAAAAAAATTCTAAACAATTTAAGGGTAATCTATGCACAAATTTGAAACAATAGAAATTTTTCTCTTCATTTGTAACATTTGTGAAAATTCACACTCAATACTATTTGGTATTGGTAACAAATGCAAACATTTACAGGAAGGGCACACATCTGCTCCCGGAATCGTTGAGCCCCAGCCCTAAACCCTTGTATAACACATTTATTATATTAAGGTTAACAATGCAATGTGAATTTCAGCAGAATTAAATTAGCATTATTGACAGACCTAAGCGGATGTGCACATTAATAAACACATTAGGCCAATTATCCAATCAAATATATAATGTAGTGCTCATGGGCCTCTATGAGGCAGAAGAAACTATGTTGTGTAAAAGAAAAATAATTTGGGCTGGGCTTGCGCCGAATAATTGGTATTTTGAATTGGGCCGAGCCGGACTTGGGCCTAAGTTGCATTGGGCTGGCCCGGCTCAATACCAACTCTGCTGTTGGCCACAATGGCATAAAGTGCATAGAAGATAAATTATATATATATATATGTATATATATATATTATATATATATATATATATATATATACATATATATATATATATATGCATATACTAGATATTGCATAACATCACCGAATAATAAATTAAAACAACGTGTTCTGCGACGAAGCTTTAAACAATATTACAAAATTTATGTAAGTAAATTAACAAAATCAAATGGGAATTTAACGCTGTTTCTATTTACAAAAGATTTAATATTCAATATAACAATTTAAATTTAATAAAAATTTAACAAAGGTATATTGTGTAGTTAAGAACGAACATTTAAAAATATATTTCTAATCAAAGTAGGGGACGTCCGAACTTGTTGGAATACGGGGTTTGTTAAAAATGGGTCATTTCTTACTCATCAACTAAACTATAAAAAATGCTCTACTGAGAAGCTAGCATAAACGAAGCCTTTACGCCATATGAATATCATTTGCATTTCTTATAAAATGAAGGATAGCTGCTTGTTTTTATGTTTTTTTGGAATCTGAAATAAAATTCAAACCTTTTGTAACATTGTGATTAGTAGATGTCAGTGAATGTCTTTCAGCCTGCATTGACCTTGACATTATGTCTATCTAATATGACAAAGCAAGTGAAATTTTCCGGATTCCAGCTGAATGCGAAGCTGCAAAACCATGGAGATATTTAGAGCACTTTTATGGGTCTTATTTGACAATGTTCGGGCAAGTGTCACTTACACATATCAATCTATATATAATTAATGCATTTTCATTTGAAAAATATAAAAAAGTTTTGTTTTAAAACATTCTAGCACTAAACAGTCAGGCTTAACGTAAGCTTTCATCTTTGAAAACATATGTGAGCAAGATTCAACGTGAATCAACTCCCAAAGATGTTATGGAAAAGGCAGTTAAAGATGATTTAGTATGTGTGTTTGTGATTACGGACTTTTAACAACTGGAGTAAAATCATTGCACCACAGTCCAAAGGGCAAGATAGATTGTTGTAGAATAAGCTTAAGGCAAATTAATGCTTTTGTTTTTGCTGAAGAGGCCAACCTGTCATACCTGCCCCATAATTCACGCAAAATTTACAAGAAATTGTGCCATTCAACAGCAAAGATACCAAACAATGTCAGCAATAATATATTTTCAATGTGGGATCCGTCTACAACCCAGTAAATGGTTATTTCAAATATTTTGCTTTCTAATAGTTCAGTTTTAATTTTTTATGTAGCTACTCATTCACTTGTATATTGAATGTTCCAACAAGCTCCAACAATGGGGTTAATAGTTGGAACGCTTAACCTAAATCGGAAAACATAATATTTGTGCATTTACTTACAATGTTGACAGGCTAATCGTTTGTCATTGTTTATTCAACAGAATAAGATCCTGGCGGTTTTTAAAAATGAGTTCGGTTTGGGTTTTTTACGGCCAAAAACAATTGTTTCGGTTTCGGTATTTCTTAGCTAACAACTATTGGGTATTAGAAAAGGCAATGCAAGAGAAAGGTACCTTTCTATAGTATATTTTCATAACACCAAATTTAATCGTTAATCAAATAAAACACAATTACACTTCAACTCAGCAAGCATTTTGACGTTTACTCCAAGAAGATTGCATCGTTTCTTGGAAATAACATTCTAGGCAACTACTCCACCTAAGAACCAAAAACCCTGATTTGATTTTTTTTCATTCGGTTCGGTTTTGTTGTTGAGTAAAAACCGTGAGTTCAATTATAAAAAGCATATTGCAATAACTAGTATTTAAATCCAGCAGTTCTTTGCACTGACTGTATTAAATCCGTATTCATTATTATTAGTTTAAAGAAATCCTTTTGGACATTTCCAACAGGTGTCTTGAAAATGACAAAAGACTTATATTAACAATACTAGCAAACATATTTCATTAATTGACTAGAGAAATGAGTGAATCGAACACAAACAGCTCTAAGACCCAATTAATCAGTGATGAAGATAATGAAAAAGAAGAGGACAGGAAAAAAGTAGAAAAAGACAACACAGCTACAAACGATGACTTATCATTGATTAAAGGTAAGAAGAAAAAGAAGACCATAAAAGACGTAGGAAAACGAAAGCCGCTCAGTAAGAAGGTTAGTGAACTCAGCTTGATTCTTTCCAGTCCGGATGGAAGAAATCCTTCAGTTGTGCTTTCCTGCGCTTCTTCCAGTGAAGAAAATTTAAAAGAAGCTGAGAAGAGATCGCAAGAAAAATCTAATGCAGGTAAACTTCTTATAACTAGCTACACTAATATGCAATATATAATATAATTCTTTCATATTTAAACTCCATATGTATGCATATGTAAATGTACATGCATAAACGCATTTAGACATGAATTTTTTAAAAACTCACTGATCATGGTAGCTCTACGTTCACGCAAATAACTGTACAGATAAAAATTACATTTGCAAATATAAAATTGATATGTAATGGCAAAAAACCTGATGTTTCAATTGCAAACTTTTTAATTAATATAATTGATTGACTAAGTTAATACTCTACATAATTACCAATGATTTATTTTAACCAGCTTGTTTAGCAAGGAGAGCATCAAGACCAGATACAGCCTCTAGTTTTTTCACAGCTGTAACAAAAGCAGAAGCAGTTACAATGTTTAAACACAGACAAGAAGAGTTACAAGCGGTTGCAGCCGCTGCCGCAGAAGAAAAGCATGAACGTGCAAATCCTGCAGATGTGCGATTATCATCTGGAAAAAGCAATGGATGGATAATATTTGTACCTATTACACCAATATGGTCTGCTGTGATAAATTTCATTCTAAATTTAATATTTCCTGGACTTGGTGAGTACGTTTGGAGCAATCAAACAAGCTCTGCTTGCTCACAATACAATATATTTTATTCATAGAAAACTAATATTTTACAGTTTATTATTAAATTAGCCATAACTACTAGCTTCATGCATAGGATTCATTTTATTAAAATAGCACTATATAATCAGTTAATAATGATATCAGGGCTAGCGTAAAAGTAAGCAAACTAGAACGATGGATATTCTACGATCAGGACGGACTTTTATCACTAAAATCTTAGCACCACTATCGAACCCTCTGAACAACAGCATGACGCCAATCAAAGAATTTTGCCTTGAGAGCTTTGCGTTTCTCCTTACTTTCAACAGCCATACCACTAATAAGTAGGTGGTAACAATGAGCTGTTCGGCCGAACCCTAAAATCACTAAGATAATAAAGCTACCTGAAATAGGGCATAGCAATCACTTGCTAACGACGTACCTCAATGAGTCAAATTGCACTTCATTGCACCTGCCCTGTGAGGCGCACTCAGGTAAACATTCCTTCTTCCACAGTGTTTGAAGCAGACAATGCATCGATGATTGTTACCGTCCTTGCATTTGCAAAGAACCTCCTGTTGACCTCTGTACACCTTGTTGTTTATTGCCACCTTGGGTGTGGGACTTTGATTGTGACAATAAATGACTATCTTTTTTGCAGCTACATTTTAGCATACTATTGTATAAACAACTGGTTAAAATTTTTTGGAATTTTCAACAATTCATTCCAATTTATGCTATTACCCAGAAATTAGCATTAAAATTTTGAAAAGGAAGTAAATTTTCTACTCTAAAAAAGTTTTTTCCTGATTTGTTTCTAAAATTATTTTGTTTATATTTACAGTATTAGCAATCATAGTTTTTTATTTAGGTACAATTTTCAGTGCGTTTTCATTAATTCTTTGTCAAGGACGTCGAAGTTCCGAGGTCAAGTCCACATATGAGAAAGAGGAACATTTCGGAATAATTCTTTTAATCGGTGTTTCACAATTGATGACAGTAACGTTTCTGTTAATCGGTTGGATTTGGAGTATCGTATGGGGCGTATGGCTAATTCAACTTTCATGTAAATTTTAATACGTTTTACAAATACTTTGTGCAAGCTTGACAACTTATAATTTTTTTTACTTCATGTACAATGTAAGGATTTAGAAATATGAGGGGGCTACTTTTTGAAAAAACACAGTTTATTATTTCCAGGGCCATTTAGTGTTATTTTAATTCACAGTATACCTATTTTGCAACAATTAGCATTTTCTCAGTTCCACTGAAATATTTTTCCCAGAAAGTTTATGGATTGCAGAGAAACTAAAGATAGCCTTGCGGGTTATTTAATAGTAATTTATTCCATTCCGATTTAAAGAAATATTTACATTAATTATACAAAGGAAAATGCATCTGATAATTTATTTTCGTTTTTGTGAAACCTTTTCTAAATGATTTATGTTAAACTTCATGTTAAAATTTAATGNTCCAGGGCCATTTAGTGTTATTTTAATTCACAGTATACCTATTTTGCAACAATTAGCAAAAATTATTTATAAAATTTTGAAATCATTTTCTCAGTTCCACTGAAATATTTTTCCCAGAAAGTTTATGGATTGCAGAGAAACTAAAGATAGCCTTGCGGGTTATTTAATAGTAATTTATTCCATTCCGATTTAAAGAAATATTTACATTAATTATACAAAGGAAAATGCATCTGATAATTTATTTTCGTTTTTGTGAAACCTTTTCTAAATGATTTATGTTAAACTTCATGTTAAAATTTAATGACTATGCAGATAAATTGTGAGGAGGAGCGAGTGCCTAGTCAACAGATTTTAAGAATGGTGGGCTAATAATATCACCTAGATTAAATGATTTTTATTAAGCTTATCCATTCGTTCGGTTCTTGCATTTTGTCAATACTAACAGTATAACCTTATTACTTATTGTATCTCAATTAATTCGCAACCCACCATTGTTATTAAAATAAATTATTTATTGCAGCACAGAACTTATTTACAATTGCAAAATTTTGGAAGCTCCTAAACGTATGCTTCTAAATATGAATGAATTAAAATTATGATGAATTTAATAATGAGAAATGCTCAGATAAGATATTTTACCTTGTAGAAGTTTTGAAACTTTATAAGCTTTTGTAAAATGATTATGTAAATTTCATTATTATAGTCGAACATGCTAAACTGATGAAGATCGAACATGAGACGTTGGAGAAAGCGACCGCAAAGCAAAACGAAAATGTCCGAAACGTCCAAATCGAGATTGAAGCCGCCTCATAAATTTCGTGAAAAGAACTGGAACTTTTTTAGCAGATTTTATTCTACTAAATACTGGTGATGATTCGAAAGCAATTCAAATATAGAAATGAGATGGTTTGAGGCTAAAAACCAGTAAAAATATACACAAATGATTTTGACTATAGCTAAATACACTTGAAAAGTTTTCTGAGTTATCCACACCTCCTAGACAACAATTATTTTATATTGTATGTTTAACTTTACTGAAATTTTATCAAAAAATTTTCATAATATAATATTATATAGTTAAAACCTATACGAATGAGCCTATTGTTTTAATGAAGCAACATTAGAAAAAGTTAAATCTATAACTTAAGATATTTTTTGAAATGTTTTAGATTTTCATAAGTATAAATTTCATTATTGATCCATCTGATACGTAGGTGTTATTTATCTAATTTTTAATGAAAGCACTGAAATGTTTTATGTTTCTTTCAAATAGCATTCTAAAAACTCTGATTAATTTCAACAAGCTGCAGGCATTAAATTTTTTAATGTTTATTGCGATTTTAGTGGCACTGAATAAGAGAATTTGAATTATTGTAGAGGAACTGAATATGTTTTAATGTAACGACTCTGAATATAGAAGTTGGATTATCATAGCAGCACTAAATAAACCCAATTTAGACCATATTAAATATGTTGGAATAATTGATTTAGCTTAACTGAAACAAGTTTCTAGCTTAAATTAGAGATTCATAAACAAAAATTAGAACATTTTATCGACTTGTTAAATAAGTTCTATATCAAGATATATATTGCGAAGATATCGCGCAAAAATCTTTATTTATTTAAAACGTTGTATAAAGCATTCCAATACATGACTTATCAAATAAAAACTTGCAAGAAAGGTCCAGTTGGACCTTTTCTAGAACTACAAATTCACAACGGAGCATTAACCAATATCTACTGATCAATTTTTATTTTTAGTAATACATAAAATTAAGAATCCTCTAAAACAATAGATTTTGTTTTGAGTAGCATTTTAATTGTAAATAAATAATTAAAAATAAACAAAAAAATTGTAAAAACTAAAATATATACATATACTATCGTTGAAAATAACAAATATTTGTAAAAAAAAGAGCTATTGTTTTACATTTATTGCAATACATTCATGTATTTTATTTTTCTTAGAAAATACATCCAGTTCTCACTTTTTGGAAGTTTCTTTAAATTTGATCACTGTAATGTTCAATTTTTTTTGCCTTTCTTCAATTCTCTTCTACAAAGTTCATCCCAATTGTTTTTTGAAACCCTTTCTCTATGTAATTTTCATTTTTGTAATTTAAACTTTGAATTTACCATTACCTGTTTTATTCTTAATCTATTCTTCCTTAGCTTCATTTAGCCAGTATTGCTTTAACACATGTACTGTTTTACCAACTTTTTTGCAACAGTTATATATTGTTATCCTTCCAATCTTAAAAAAAAGTGTTGGAAATTTTTTACGCGATTTTTTCAAACTGTTTCTGCATCTCTATTACCTAAAAACTTCCGATGGTTCTTTTGCTGCTAGGCAATCTTTTCAGTGATATGTTCTTACCAAAATACTGTAACTATTTCTCATAATTGTCATTACATTGCACTACTGCTAATTTCTACCACATTAATATATCCTGGGAAACTTGCACTCCTGAATCATTCGATACTTGCCCTGTGCATTTTTCTTATGTCTGTTTAAAAGGATTGAAATACTCCAAATCTATTATATTTTTTCGGCATTCTTTTTTAAACATTTCCTTCACCATAAAATTTGTTTAAAGACTTCAGCGATATTCTATTCTACTTGCTCTTTACATATTGAATGCAAAGTTTTCAATTAATTTTTATACAACAATAAATAATCATTAACATTAATGCACTTAACTGGAAAAAATGTTTAGGTTAGATAGAAATTTGATTGAACTAAAAAAATCAGTGATTATGTGGATATGGGTTGATTATTACTTAAGAATGTTTATTAATTATCATTAGAATGACAATATTTCGATATTTAAAATCAGAATTAGGGTGGGAAAGGGGCAAATTTTTTTACCTACCACCCGACTCGACCCGTCTAACAATGACCCACAATCCGAATTGACCCGTTCCTCACAATGATCAGAATTGATATTGTCAAAAATTTATTTGAACATTTACATTTGAATTATAAGCATAGTTATTGAGGTTAACTGAAACAAATTTGGAGTTGCTTGAAGAAATTTGAGGCTTTGATTTATCTTTAGAAGGCTTTGACATTCCCTGAGATGTTTTAACGATTTTTCGAGATTCTTTGGAAGATACTTGAGAATTATCAGGTTTACCCTGAGTACGTTGTTGTTTGCTTCGAACAATTGCTTTACTTTCCCCTGTTACCTTTTTAATCTTTGTAGGGTCTTGAAAAACTTTGTTGAGTGCAGGACTAACGGCAGATGTTTTATTAGACGTTTGTACTGCAGACGCATTTCTCTGGTGCATTTGGAGATTGCTTTTTGAGGTATTTTGATTTTCTAAATTTTGCGATTTAGTCGGGGTATTTTGAGATGCCCTTGCTGGATTTAAAGCTTTATTAGAGCGTCTCAATTTGCTTTTGGATGTAATATTTTTTTTTCTAATCACAATCGGGTCTTCTTGAACAGTGTTTAAATTATTAGTTCGATGAATTTTACTTGTTGTTGGCTTTGAGATTTCCTTGGTTGTACTTGGTACTATGTCGTACATCTTTTGAATACTTGATGGCATATTTGGTAATGATGAAGTTCTAGTACATCTTTCTAAAATCTTTGACTGGTTCTCTGTTTCATTTGATAGAGCTTGGGGTTTATTAAGACTTTTTTGGGTTAGCTTCAAGTTTCTTTGGTCTTTCTTCAAATTTCTTGAGGTAATCCGCCGATTACTTCGTCTTGGCACTCCTTGAGGCGTTTTAACTGTGGACTGTGAAGATTTTGTGCATGCCTTTGTATCAGACATTTGTTTACTTTCTAAACTTTTTTGATGTAATGTTCCCGTTTCATGAGTATTATTGTGTTCAGTTGGTATTTTTTGAGGCCACCTACGAACACCGCGTGAGAATGTTCCAAATGTCAATGTTTGAAACATTTGTTTAGTTTCTAAACTGTTTTGATGCAATGTTCCCGTTTCTTGAGGAGTATTGTTTTCAGTTGGCATTCTTTGAAGTGCTCTAAACGTAATCTTCGAGGATTTTGCACATGTATTTGCTTCAGACATTTGGACTTTACTTTCTAAACTTTTTTGATGTAAGTTTTCCGTTTCTTCAGTATTATTGAGCTTAGTTGCAGTAAAACTGCTTGGCATTTTGAGTGTGCTAGCAGTGTTATGTGTTTGATTTTGATTTCTTGACATTTCTTCAACAGTTTTTGCTTGGAAATGGAATTTATCAGACAATCTTTGTTCTATACATATACTCGGTGGTACTTGAGTTTCTTGATTGATGGAATTACCTAAAGATGACGTTTCAGAGGCTTTCTCAGTAGCTGAGCGATCTTTTTCGTGACTAAAACAGCATTTCTTACAAATATCATTTGAATTGCAGGATTCAAGTTCACTCACAGCAGACGTGTCACCACATACATAGCATGTGTTCTTGAGACTAGTAGTTTCCAAGGCATCTATTATTTGTTTCAATTGAAAATTAGACTTCCATTCATCAACTGAAGAACGACAGACAGGGCAATCAAAGCGAGTTCTTCCTTGACTATAGTTTTTAATACATTTAATGCAAAAGGAGTGCAAGCATTTGAATATATATGGATCTTCATAACGCTCTAAACATATGGGACACAATAAGCATTCAAAACCATCCGCCATATAAAGCAATGGAATTTAATATTCAAATATACTAAGCCATAGTAATCGAATAACACTTCCTTATTGTAGTCGATAAATAGTATGAGGATATTGTGCAATAATTCTTTGAATTTGAAAGTATAACAGGTTTATTCAGAGTTTTGCAAATTAAATTTTGTGTGAACTGTTCATAAATATAATACGCATTTGAAATCATCATTAATAGAAAATAAATATTAAATAGTATATAAAAGTATTGTGTAAGAAAAAACACATTGGGCAATTTCAGGTTTAAAAATATGCGTGTATGTAATGAGGTTGCTATTCGTTAGTTCACAAACTTATGAGGTATGTAGTTATTGAATATGTTCTTGAGAGGTAGTAAGCTATTCCTAAACTTCATTAATCTTACATACTAGTTTGCATAGGATAATGGAGAAATTTGCAGATATCAATCGATTTGAGTATCTTTGTGTGTTACAAATGAAATAAAAGTGACCACTGAGAAGTAGTAAATAATCCGACAAAGGTCACATAATACTAAGAGTATCAATGAATATTCTGCTACTAATTAGTAATGAGATACATACTTTCTTTGTTGTAATTTGTTTGAAAATTTTGTTGGGAGTAAACAACATTATTCTTCTTAGTCCAATTTTGTTATTTTTAACCCTAAACAACCCAAGCCTTTCACCAATTTGTGATGGATTTTACAAAATAATCCTAAACGCTCATTACTCACTAAATTTTGCAAATATTTAAAATCTGAAAACAGCAATGGATAGAGAATAATCTCCTCGCTCATTTTCATCCTTAATTCGTACCTGGCACGAACGACTTTTGATCTTGCGTACGCCGTGCCTGGACGAGACTTGGGTATGCATTACCGTAAACAAAATAGTCGAGGATAGTTGTTGTTGCCATGTTATTTAGACCTTATATTATTTGAACACTATGTATGGGAAGAATTTGAAAATCAAATTTTCCATTGAAAAATATTTAATATGTTTATGTACTTCAAACACACGAATAATTTTTACCCCAACGATGCTTCAAAATCCTATGATTCCCAAATTTCCTAATAGGCTTTGGAGATACAGTGGACGTTTAGGAATAAGCATGTGAAGAATCAAAATGCATGGAGTCATCCGACAGCCTAAAACCAATACCGAACTTTGTTGTATTGAAAAAACCAAACATGAATAATCCTAGCATTGATGATTGAAATTCTAATTTAATCATGGTACTGTGCCTGGAAGCTTATTTGGAAAGCTTGGGCTCTATGCATAATCATTATTGAAAAAATGTACAGAGTGATCATCATCAGGCCAACCTGGACGAATTAATGTGAAGATTATATTGAATGATCAGAGAAAAGAAAATAAGATAATAAATTAATAACACATAAGAAGTATTAGAACATCGAAGACCATACTGAATATTGAATTTTGAAATGAAACATAAAGATTCGGATGAGAAAGATGAAGCAAGCGCTTATTTTTGGCATTTCATGTTCAGCTAATCATTATAATTTATTAATTTATACGTCGTTGAAGGTCTTTTAAGATTTCCCAGGGTCAGATGTTATTATAAATAACAAATAAGTTTAAAATGTCTAAAATAATACAAATAATGTTATTATAACTTAGTGCTAAAGCAATTCAAAGTCAAGCGCTTGCACCTTCGCAAGTCAAATGTAAGGATTTTTCGAAAAAAAAGAAAAGGGCACATGCATATTTTTAAAGAATCTCGGCTCAAAATAGAAAATAACAAGTGTAGTGGTAACCCATATATAAAACTACAAATATGATTTCAAGACAATTATGCGAGACAAAAATATCTAAAATATTGATAGTAAACTTTTAATTTCACCGAGACAGCTTTTATCAATGTGAAAAATGCCTTTTTATAATTCCAAAAGCCTCATATACAAACTTTTAGAGAGAATTTAAATTGAAGGATTTTTCAAACTTATCTTCATTTCTACAACAAATTTTCTCTTTGCTGCATTGACTCAAACTATTTTAAAATTAACCTGCCTAAGTTCACATATATCAATTGTATTATATTTGTGCATATTTTAAATTTAAGTGTAAATAAGTTCATAATTCAAATGTACCGATTGAGAAATTAAAAAATTTCTGTTGTCCCATACTCACTTAATGAATATAATAAATACACGCATAAATATAAACAAATACATATTTTTAGTTAAAAATAACTTTTACCAAAAAATTAAAATGCACTGCAGATGCTTTTCAGTGCGCAATACGTTTATTTTTTAAAAAACTTTTAGAAAAATGTTGTTATTAAAAGAATGCGTATATATTAACATGGTTTAAGGTACAAAACTACTTGTTTATAAATTTTATTTTAGTTTCTCACAACGGATGTAAAATTTAATTGTAGTAAACAGTGATAACAGATGAAATAATATATACAGCAAGGACGCATCCAAGGGGGTGACTTGGGTACTAGTCAGTAAAACTCCATTCATTTGAATGGATGTAATTTTAAAATTTTATGCAAAAATATCTTTGTGAATTTGCTATACAATAATTTTCATGAATTTAGAATTTTAGACATAATCTAAATTTAACCAAGAAAAATTTAACAAACTCGTAAATACCCGAAACATATTATCAAAAATAGTATAATTATTGTATACGAAATATTGTGATAGAACTGATGTGCGATTGACTTAAATTACTTAATCCCTCTAGGACCACTTTTTTTCATATATCTATGCAGTTCACTATTTATATTCGCAAATTTAATTGAATTCATAAATAATAATGAAAAAAGCGTCCATGCAATAGGTGCTGCATAAACACACATCGATCAGTTAATACTAATGTAAAAAATTTTATTCCTATGTAAAAATACAGCAATCCTTTTTTTCGTATGTATATTGAACATATAGTGAGTTAACGTAAGTAATCTTATAAAATATCTGGGCTTTAGAGGTTCCAAAATGAACATCTTCCTGATCATCTTTAATCTCATTTATTTTCATTTAAAGTATTGGTTTTAGAATTAGGCTTTACAACATTTATTATAATATTAACGTTTGATCTAACTGCATAGTTATTTACATTTACTGAAATGCCTTGATCATTATCTTGAGTCAGCTTAGAATTGTTGACATGTCTCGGAGCTTCCATAGTGCATATCCGTTGATCTTTTGTAATTTTTTTAGTTGTTTTCGATTTATTCTTATCACCTTTTAATTTACCTTCTGCAACTGGGGAAGTTTTGGCATTTTTAGTATTGCTTTTGATGTTCATTGGTTTATTCCCACATGCTGAAGTTTGTGAGATATTTTTTTTCTGTGGCGTAGTCTCGTTAAGCGATTTGTGGGTGGTCTGGGATATCTTTATTTTTTCGTGACCCCTTTGAGTATTTTCATTTGCAGGACATTGCTGTGTTTTGGAATTTACTTCAAAATGCTGTGATTTACCTCCTGGCTTTTTAACTAACTTAGCAGACTTTGAATCACGTCTTTGTGTGCTGAGATTATTATTGCAACTTGTCTTCAAATCTTTTTGAGAAAGATTTGAGTTTTTTCTGCTAGTCTGAGGCATTTTTCACAAAAGTGTTCTTTCGCTTTCAGAATGTATTAGGAATTATCGTAAATTAAAAGGACATAACAATAATTACTAATTCCTTAAACATTAATACTTCCTTATTAACACGTTCATTCCGAAGAACAACAAATTACACAAACGTCAATTTGCAATTTCAGAATTCTATATTAACGCAATCCAATGCTATTTGGTCCAGGTGGCTGTAAAATCGAGGCCTCATGGGGAAACTTTTGATCAAGACAATTATGGTCAATTCCAATCAAGCATCGATCAGCCTTATATAAATTCGTTATGCATAGAAGGAAATGAAATTGGCAGTATAAGGTTAAGCACATCCTAGTGCTACTTAATACATTGGGTTTGAAAATTTGACAGTGGCTTTCAATGAGTAATAGTTAACAAATTGGAATACTTTTTCAGTGCTAAGCATAATTTGATTATCTAATTATTTTCAAATATGTAGTGCCAACATAAGGCGTCACTTTTTAAGGCAATGCAATTCATTGTGTAACAAAATCTTAAAGGTTTTGTTTTCTCTGTGTTAATAGCATTAAATTAATCGTGTGCATAATTTATTAGCCACAGTTTATTTTGCCATTCGACAGTCAATGTTGAAAAGTTTGTTGAATTTTTGTCACTGTCGAGTAGGGTTTTCGAGTCGAGCTTGAGTTTTTGTGTTTCGAAATCGAGTATTTTTTAATGAAAATTCCGGGTTAGATCAAGTTTTTTTCTAATACCGACTTTTTTAGGGTAAAAAACATTTATTTTACAATGATTCTAAGCAAAAAATAGTTATTTGCGATTGATAAAGAAGTTAAAATTTAAAACAATTTAATGTTTAAAGTATTTTCGAGTGGATCGAGTTCAAGTCTTGATGATTTCTCTTCCCAGTTTTTTCGATCGAGTTTTGCGAGCTTATTCGAGATCGAGTTCTTAACATTCTGAGTACTCGAAAAACCTGCTTACGAGTATATAGTTCGAGCGTCAATATTCTCACAGAGATGAACCTTGCTGTCATTAAGATACGGATACTGTTCGATAGCATGCAAATATCTAGATTTTTTTTGCGTTAGAGACACACAAACCATGCTGTTAGGGACATTCTTTAATGTAATGAATATGGATTACATTATAACACATAAATTGGTTATTACAATTAATAGTGTAGGAAATTTGTGCATTAACTAAGATAGTTTTTGATTAGCAATGGGCGTTGTTTTGATTTACCAAAAATCTGTAGTCCGGAAATTTCTCAATACTCCAATTAATTAATATCAAACTTCGTTAAATAAAATTTTATCACATGCGTATGAAAAATGCCCACCACACTTTGACTGACAATTTAGACATGCTTAAATTTGACATCCTTGAGAAAGATATATGTCAAAATGTCGATATTTAGGATATAAGAAATAGATTTCAGTGTTTTGATAAATTCCTCTTGTCCTGTAAATCTATCTATCAATTCTTTAAGCAAAACACTTTCACACAAAGTTTTCAGTACTGACTTTCTTTTTGGACACCTTGTATGTATGTATGTATTTAGGCATATTCATGTATATGTATATGTATATGTATGTATGTATGTATATATATATATATATATATATATATATA
>CABFPE010000104.1:1306215-1330568 GCA_900660155.1 Hofstenia miamia
GGTAATTCGGACCTAGTTTCGGGTCTAAAATTCAAACCCAATAAGAACTCTGATGGTTCCAAAGAAGGCTATATAATGTTTGTTGTTGCAATTCGAACAAATTTTGAATTTCATAGTTCGNATCAATGCAACCAAGTCTTAACACCAAAGATGATTACATATATCAGCACAAACTACCTCTAATCAACGTTTAATTGCATCATATTTTTTAATTAAATAATGCCTATTAGCGTGAAAATTTTGTATATTGACGATGCCCAAATAAGTGAAATATTTCTCTTTTAGTCTAATGTTCTTATAAAAATTATTAAAGCTCTTAACATCAATAAATAAAATAGAATTTTCATTTCATCAGTTATAATAGTTGAAAACCAGTTGAATTATACTAACCAGTAATTATATATATATATAGATATATATATATATATATGACTAGCAAAAACACCTTCATGCCAAACTTTTCTGGGTTTGTGTCAATGTATGGGATAAACTTCACGAGCTCTTGTTATTACCAATTTTTTTCATCAATTGTAAGTGATTCCGAAGGAATGGGCAGCATCGAGGTTTGAACGTGAGGAGGTAATATAATATGAAGATAAAAATTCTCAAACCTGACGCCATTCTGCGAAAGATCCACATTAGTTATTTGTTTCATTGTCTTTTGAATATTCTCCTTTAGTAAATTTTTTGTGTACAAAACAGAAAATGCTACGTAGGGCGTAGAAATGTACCGTCACTAGATTTATAATTTTGCAATTGATGCAAACAATTTGATCACTAACACGTTTTTAATTTTTAAAATTAGTTACCGTATTGTGATTTTATGCCATGTGAAAAAAATAAAATAACATTGAGTTGTTAATGTCGATGCAATTGTACAAAAGTCTTAACAAATATTAGGTAATTCGGACCTAGTTTCGGGTCTAAAATTCAAACCCAATAAGAACTCTGATGGTTCCAAAGAAGGCTATATAATGTTTGTTGTTGCAATTCGAACAAATTTTGAATTTCATAGTTCGTTTCTTATGGAAACTTTATTAGCATTTTGTGTTTTAGTCTTGTCTTAAACACGTGTGTGGGTTTTACCACGTACGTTTATTAAATATTCGAAATTGCGAGTTTTTGCATAAACTAGTTCCGAAAAATTATTTTGCTTTATTACCGAAATAAGCCATTACACTTCTAACAAATATTATTATCTCTCTGATTCAAACATTTGTTATTAAATTTTACCGAATAAAACAAGTATGTAAAATAAACATATAAACTAAATTAATGTGTGATGTGGTATTTTCCAATGTCATGTGTGTTAATAAAAAAACAAGTATGTAAACTAAATTAAGCCAAATAAATAAGCGAGTCACATACGTTAACAAAATGCAAGTATGAAGTATGTAAAGAAAATAAAACATGTAAGCTAAGTTGGGCCACATAAATAAGCAAGTAAAAAATTGGTTACATTTTGAACAATAGATTGCAAACAAAACTTTTATTTTGCAATTTACATGTGTTTTCTGTGAAACGTATTTATTATTACCCTCAATATTAAAAAATTATTTATGTTTGAAAATACTTATTAATTATGTAATTCCAAAAACGTATATGAATAAAAAAATTGGTTACATTTAAACAATAGACTGCAAACACTGCCAACAAAACTTATTCCAATGACGTCAGAGATACACCCCCACCAATATACACGGCCCAGCAGAGGTCAAAGGTCCCTCTCGACCTATCAGAAAAAGTGGCACGGACTTGCAGCCACCTCTTGACCATTCAGAAAAAAGTGGAACGGGGTACGCTCCCTCTCTCGACCAATCAGAAAAAAGTGGCACGTAATTGACTCACTTTTATACTACTCAAAACATTCTTTATTCTACTTTCTATTACTAACAATAATGTTACTTATATGCGGCATCGAGATGAATCCCGGGCCTTCCAAAGCCGATAATATTTATGAATACTCAGAATTATCAAACATAATGCATTCAACTAATCTTTTAAATATATTCACATAGATTTTCAGAATCTCTCAATAAAAAATTCGGAATTTANTTAACAAAATGCAAGTATGAAGTATGTAAAGAAAATAAAACATGTAAGCTAAGTTGGGCCACATAAATAAGCAAGTAAAAAATTGGTTACATTTTGAACAATAGATTGCAAACAAAACTTTTATTTTGCAATTTACATGTGTTTTCTGTGAAACGTATTTATTATTACCCTCAATATTAAAAAATTATTTATGTTTGAAAATACTTATTAATTATGTAATTCCAAAAACGTATATGAATAAAAAAATTGGTTACATTTAAACAATAGACTGCAAACACTGCCAACAAAACTTATTCCAATGACGTCAGAGATACACCTCCACCAATATACACGGCCCAGCAGAGGTCAAAGGTCCCTCTCGACCTATCAGAAAAAGTGGCACGGACTTGCAGCCACCTCTTGACCAATCAGAAAAAAGTGGCACGTAATTTACTCACTTTTATACTACTCAAAACATTCTTTATTCTACTTTCTATTACTAACAATAATGTTACTTATATGCGGCATCGAGATGAATCCCGGGCATTCCAAAGCCGATAATATTTATGAATACTCAGAATTATCAAACATAATGCATTCAACTAATCTTTTAAATATATTCACATAGATTTTCAGAATCTCTCAATAAAAAATTCGGAATTTAGACAATTCATTTCTGAACTGGATTCAAAATTATTCTGGGCATAACTGAAATCTGGTTTACAAATGATAATTACAATTCGTCCTGGTCAATCGATAACTCTAAATTTAAACTATTTAGAAAGGACAGAAATCCAGCTTTTCATTTTAATAAGACAAAAGGAGGTGGTGTCATGTTTTTAATACCTAAAATACTCAATCCTATACTTAGGACAGATATTGCAAAAGATTCAACTTATGAAAGTCTTTGGGTTGAAATTCGAAACCCAGACAAAAATTTTAATAGTCAATTATTAAATATCTCTTATTGTCCAAATAAAACTTATATAAATAATTTTTTCTTACAAATGGAAGATGAATTTTCTACTGCTCTGAGTTACAACACCAATATAATGGTAATGGGAGACTGGAATGTAAATCTTCTAAACAATAAAGAAAAAAGTAAGCTTGGCAATTTTCTCAATACTTTCAATATTTCACTAATAAATAAAAAAATTCCTTCTAGAATTTCTGCTAATAGTAAAACGCTTATTGACTATTTCATGATATCAGAAAATGCTTCGTCTTATAATTATTTTTGTCTGCCTTATAGCTACTTATTCGAATATTCTAAAAGTTTGTAAATCCTGGATAAAAATACGAGAAAAATCAACAGAAAATGTCGAAAAACTTTGACAGTATTTAAAAATCGAAAACTGGAATTCCATATATTCATCATTAACACCTAATGAAATGTTATCACATTTTACAAAAATTTTACTTTTCTATTTGGATATATGCTGCCCAGAAAAAAAAATTCTTTCATCCGAATATCCCAAAAAACTCAAAATAATGTTTCAAAGCCATGGATTGATTCTAAATGCATCGATTTAATCGAAATAAAGAAACAGAAATGGAAAAAATACTTAAATTCCCAAACATTGGAAAATCATAATGCTTATAAATCTGCACGCAATGTATGTAATATTGCTACAAGGAAAGCAAGTAATAATTATTCCCGTTTTCAGTATCAAAGTCTTTCTTTCCAAAAAATAAGTGGGAATTTGTTAACAATTTGCTAAATGGAAAAAACATGCGAACCGAAGAAATAGAAAGAATATACTATAAATAATATAAATCCATTACAAATAAGAAGGAAATCTGCAATGCTTTCAATGAAGTTTTCCTAAATTTAGGAAACTACAACGGTATGAATGTACCTTTTTGCCTTAATAAACCCAAAGGAACTCCAACCTCTTTCTCTTTTCCCTTTGCAACAAAATATGAAATCATAAAGTCGATACAATGTTTAAAAAATAAATCCAGTAAACCCTCTCTAATACCAACGTGGTTTCTAAAACTCTCAGGTGACTTAATAGCTGAACCAATATGCTACATTTTAAATAATTGTATAAAACACTCTTTTTTCCAGATGAATTAAAATTGGCAAATATAACACCATTTTTTTAAAATAAATGATCCCGAAGATTGCGAAAATTATAGACCCATTTCGATCGCTTCCCCAATCAGCAAAATTCCAGTTACTTATACAATCGCATGCAAAGAGTTAAAATTAATGAATCTTTTTCAGATTGGGTATGCACTAAAAATGGGGTTCCTCAGAGTACAATTTTGGGTCCCTTATTACTTAATATTTACATAAATGATTTGTCAGAGCAAGTAACATGTGATGTTATACAAATTGCAGATGACACAATATTATTTCATTCTAATAAATTTCCCGAAAAAGCGGTTCAAACTCTTGAAACAAACTGTGCTTCCCTTGCTAAATACTTTGNCCAAAGGAACTCCAACCTCTTTCTCTTTTCGTTTTGCAACAAAATATGAAATCATAAAGTCGATACAATGTTTAAAAAATAAATCCAGTAAACCCTCTCTAATACCAACGTGGTTTCTAAAACTCTCAGGTGACTTAATAGCTGAACCAATATGCTACATTTTAAATAATTGTATAAAACACTCTTTTTTCCAGATGAATTAAAATTGGCAAATATAACACCATTTTTTTAAAATAAATGATCCCGAAGATTGCGAAAATTATAGACCCATTTCGATCGCTTCCCCAATCAGCAAAATTCCAGTTACTTATACAATCGCATGCAAAGAGTTAAAATTAATGAATCTTTTTCAGATTGGGTATGCACTAAAAATGGGGTTCCTCAGAGTACAATTTTGGGTCCCTTATTACTTAATATTTACATAAATGATTTGTCAGAGCAAGTAACATGTGATGTTATACAAATTGCAGATGACAATATTATTTCATTCTAATAAATTTCCCGAAAAAGCGGTTCAAACTCTTGAAACAAACTGTGCTTCCCTTGCTAAATACTTTGCTTCTATAAAACTAAGAGTAAATCCACTAAAAACTCAATTCTATATTGTTAAGTCAAAAATTAAATCTACTGATACTTCAAAATACAAACATAATTTCAACGGCCTTCATAAAAACCAGGTTGAGTGTTTTAAGTACCTTGGAATAATTTTTGACATAAATCTAAATTTTGAAGAGCAACTAAATCATGTTATTAGAAAAATGGCCACATCGATTAAAGCAATTAACTTAATTTCTCAAAAACTTCCAACTAAAGCAAAAATCCAATTAATATATGCTCTAATATTAAGTCATTTTAACTATGTCAATATACTCTACACAGACATAAACCAAAAATTTCTCAGAAAATTCCAAGTGCAACAAAATTGGACTATCAAAGTAGCAGTAAATAATCATAGCTTTAATAATAATGAATATAGAAAAATTTCAAAATTATTTCTACATCCGCAATGTTACATCCATATAAATGTCTTAACGAAGTTTTTCAAAATAGTTAACAATACTTTCCCATATTACAAAAATGACTTTCTTGCTGCAAAATTAGTCAATAAACAAAATAAAAGAACACACATAATTGAACCTATTAGATATAAGAAGCGAATAATAAAAAATTCATTTCTAAACTCAGCTATAAATGTGGAATGAATTACCAAAATATATTAAACAAATAAGTAAAATAAAAAACTTTAAAATGGATATTAAAAAATATTTTTGTTTTGCACTTATAAGATAAAAAAACTGAAATGGCGAGGTTATAAATTTTATAGTCCTGATTACTCTATTAATAGAAACTAGCAATCGTCATAGCCCAAGTTAACCACTTTTTATTTGTAAATATTCGTTGTTTTCTTTTTTTGTTTAGTATTGTATTACTTTCTTGACGCTTTCAGAATTTGTTATCGGTATTTCTATTTAATGTTAAAACAATTTCTGAATATAGCTTTTTCTTCTTCTTTGAACAAATATATCTTTCTAGCCCATTCCTTCTGAAGATTTCATATCTAAATAAGCGAAACCTAACATTTTAAAATTCGTGACTTGTTGGATTGAGAAAAGTTAACTACAAACCAACCCTTTAATCTTCTCCAAATCTAATTTTATGCCGTTTAGCTCACACCAGGGTTAAACATGTAATAATTCCCCTTCTGAACGATCAACATAAAAAATCAGACGTCGATTAATCTTATACTTCAAAATTCATCCCCCATCTTGGTTCCACTAGAAATATGTAACTCATTGTGTATAGTTAAGGAAAAAATTTCTCAATACATTTTGGGCATGTTACTATTATTATTATTTTGTTGCTGTACGTCTCAACACGTTTTCAAAATATAACAATCAATGATGGTGTGCGTAAGATATTGTCTGCACTTTTAAAACAATTTTTGATCATTAGAAAAAATTGAATTCAATATCTACATGTTTTAAATTTTCCGTAATACTAAATAATGTTACTAATTAATGTGCAGGATGAAACAACTAATAATTGCAGAATTAATAAAAATATTTGTTCCAACAACCACACAATAATATGGGAAATGAGCTTCCTTAAGAAGCATAAATTGTCTAAAGCTGGTAACACTTCCGCAGCTAATGAAGTCTCAAAGCAGTTGCTATCTGATATTCGTGGAAATGCCAAGTCGCGATGTAAAAAGGATCCTTTAAATGGTGGCACCATACCAATCCACTTATGGACAAAAGTAAATTGAATGATTCCAAGATCCGTTTCATTGTGGAATAACTGAATTTGTATTATAACAGTATCTCAAATAACCCTGTACAGAAGGAAAGGATCTTAACTGATCAAAACGATTGCCCACCATGTGTATAGAATTCTCAAGTCTGTAAAGAAAACGGCACCAGGTCCTCATGAGCTTCCACATTGGCATATTGCTGAGAACGCAGAATGATTGTCTGAACTCTTAACTCATATTCTGAATCTTGGCCTGAAAAATGTAACCTTCCATGAATTGTGGAAAATGGCCAAAATCATTCCAGTTCCTAAAGTGACTAAACCAAACAGCTAAAAGACTAACGCCCTGTATCTATTACCAACATAGTTGCAAGATGTGCTGAGAGGATCATCATAAAAGCTTACCTTGATCAACCCTACCAATTGTTTTTTTATCATTTAGGGAATTTGATTCAATTACTGCTCCTCGCATCAAAATGATCACGGATGCTCATAATTTGAGCCAACACAATAATTACGTCCACATCATAGCTTTGGGATATGTCTAAAGCATTTGACACGCTTTCACATAGACGTATCCTTTCAGGGTTAATCAGCATCTTCCATGCTGTAAATCCGTTTGTTACTAACTGGGTAATCAATTCCCTGACAGGAAGACACTACACTTCTGTTGGTGAAGTTTCAACTTTCTGTGTAACTAACAAAGGTGTCCCTCAATGCAATGTTGGAGGACGAATATATTATAATATTGTAGTTAAAGACGTTGATACAAGTTACAATAATGTAAAATCAACTGTTTTTCCTGATGACAACTCTGAAGCTATTGGTGGTTTTCCGATAAAAATGATAGAGCAGCTGAGATCATTGACAACTTAAGGTGTGTTCCCACTATCGATTTTTATCAGCAGATTTTAATCGAAAATGCAATTATTTTCGTTCACAATGGCGATTTTTTATCATCCGATTTTTATCAGAAAATGCGGAGTTGGAAGAGCGTTCAGACTATCGTTTTTTATAAGATGATAAATTATCATCTTTTGATTGACAGTAAGAAAAACAACAACATCTGTTTATGGATGGGTTTGTCTTGGAATGTAAACAATGTTTACATATTTGGAAGTTGAAATATTTCAACGACAATAATTTACGTTTTGGAAGTCTGTTCCCTACTTGAGAAGTAAGCAATTAGTTTCAAGTAGCTATTCGACTAGTTTTAGTACCGTTCAGACTATCGACTTTTATCAGCTGATAAATTATCAGATGACAGTAATTTGGCTGTTTTGCCAAAAAATCGGATGGAGCGTTCAGACTATCGACTTTTATCAGCCGATAAAAAAGCAGATAGAGTGTTCACACTATCGACTTTTATCACCGACTTCTTGACAGATGATAAAATTCGATAGTGGGAACACACCTTTAAAACAATTTAAGAAGAAAAATTTTTAAGCTCAATGTAGAAAAATCCAAAGAAATTATCTAAGATATCCCAGAAATCAATGAGATCAGGCGGACTTCATCTCTCAGGGTTCTAGATATTGATTTTGATACTAAGATGAACTTTAATACACATATTATTGAAAACATACTCTGCAACATCCACACTTTTCATTTTACTAAGACTAAAGCATCTGGATTTTCATAAAGATGAACTGGAACTATAATTCTTAGTGCTAAGTAAAATCACTTATTGATGCTCCATTTGGGGACGAATTAACAAGCAAAATGAGCACAAAATTGATAGACTGCAGTGAAAACCCGGAAGATTTGGAGTAATTAATAAATGCACCAGTATTAGAGAACACAAAGATGACAGATACGAAGCTCCTCAAACTGATTCGGACGGTAAACATCCTTTATGTTCTTTCATGGCCGTTAAAACCAAGTATGCGGAGAGAGAATTCCGCAGCAGACGTGCGACTGGCATCAATCAGCTTATTCTCCCAAAGCCACTTGCGATTTTACTGAAGATTCATTTGAGCTATATTTTTTATTATAGATCGTAATCTAAAATTCAATACAAGTTCTTATCAAAAATTTTAACATTGACAATAATTATCATTAATACACATTGAAAATAATTTAAAATGAAATCCTAACAGTCTATTTCGCTGTACGATATAATGGCCCTGACAAAGGACTCGCTATTGTGAAGGCTTTCTCGTTCAGGCTAATGTCTGTTACAAAGATCAAGTTATCATTATCAGTTTAAAGGAATAATCATTATCGCTATTAGAGAACAGTCAAGAAGCGAAAATGAGAATTTTCCGATAGATTAAATTAGCATCATTTTCAAAATTTATATTGATCTCAAAACGACGATGGAGAGTGCTACAACTCAAAGAACATTTTCGCATTATGCGAAAACTAGTTATTGGATTTTGAAGTTTTTGCGCAAATATGTTTATAATATATTTCTTTAATTCCCTAGAATTAATTAAATTTAGATGATTAACAAATGAAAATGATGTTATTAAACACCGTTCTATAAATGAGTACAAAAAACAAAACATTAAATAAACATAAAACAAAACATTAGTACAAAATAATGAGGTAATTGAAATTGGTAAAATTATGATCAATTTGATTGATACTTGGCACAATTATTCAACAAATCTCGCATATCTAAATATTCAGTTTGAGGAGTAGCCAAACCGCTGATGTGAGAGGCAGCAAGATGACGAATGTAATTCTAAATTGATTTCAGTTAAAATAAATCTGAACATTTGAAGTAAGCAATTGACAAATACATAGCATATATTATGTGAGGAACTAATCAAATGATTTCTAGGTGCACCAAAAAGTTTCATGCCAGTTGAGGTTCCACAACAGAAAAGATTAACCACGCATTACCTGATTGCCAAAAATCATTAAGGAATATTGGAAGCACAGCAAATTTTGTGCAATCTATTTTCCATTGATGTTCTGTAAGGGATTTGCAGAAGAAAGAACACATAAATTCGAAGGTCATTTCATTTTGTAGGAATGAAACATGCGAAGGCCTACTAAAATGCAGAACGAAAAATCCGGTGGGATTATGTGAAACAGCCTGTACCAAACAAGTGAGAAATGTCGAACATAATCTGTTGAAATTTAAATTATACAACGACAATTCCAATAAATTTATTATTAAAAGACCAGAATTTCTCATCTGTGTTAAAATTATCCTATATTTAGATATTGGAAAGGTGTTGGGATGTAGAAAGAGCTTTCAAAAATAAAAAAAGCAAGTTTCATAGCCTTCTTCAGAAATGAGTAAACTTCCCAAAGATTCATTAACATTGTTTGGCTATTACAGAAATGGAAGTGGGCCGGATTTTTGTAAGCTGCCCTGTCCCGACCCACGGAATTTATGCACTGCCCGATTTACACGTGTTTACATCTGCTCCACGTTTTATATTTACCGCCCCAAATGGGCTTACTAAAAAATTCTGCTCCAAAACTACTTACATTTTATCGCTCCATATTTGTTCTAAGACAATTTTGATTGCACTACACCCCACCACAACTCAAATATTTTGCCCCATCGGTATCCACTTTAGAAAAATCTTGCCCCATACCCCACTTCCATCTCTAGGCTAATAGGTGATTAAATGGAATTTACAAGGAAACAAATATGAAGACTATATTTTTTGGAGAAAACCATCTATATTTTTGGAGAAAATTTCTGCAACTTACTAAAATTTCCTTCCCCCGCAACAGACAATGCAAATCCGTTTGCAGGTCAGTGACAAGGCTTTTTAACACAGGAGCTTGTCTGTACAATAGAAATCAGGTTGTAGAATTGCTCTAGCGATTAGTGAGAATAGTAGTTCATTGTAGCTTTGCACTTTGACCAAACAAATTCAAGAGCCCACTTAACATTTTGAACAAAAATAATTTCGCTATCCAAGAGTTGTAAAATCCTTTTCACTTAATTGCATAAATACGGTATTTGGCTCACATTCTAATAACACATATGTGACCACATATATCACATGTTTTATAGACAATCCCATGTTTTACCACACATTTCAGAGCTTTAGGGCAATTTTGCTTGACAAATTATATTAAAGCAGAGAGAGAGCATTCAGTAAATATGGGGTTGTTCTGACAGACCGGACCGCAGAACAACGCTTTCCGAAAAATATTTATGTAAACCTGTGTTAAGTGCATGCAACATTGAAGAAATGTAATCATATTTCGCTCGAAATTATGATTTTAAGCACATATTTGAACAATTTAGAAAACATTTTATATTACATATTTGACAATTTTACCACATAAAATTGGCGACTCTAGTCACTACTAAAAACCTCAACAGATTGAGGCAAGATTTTCAAGTATTTTCAGTTGGAAATACAATTACCCAATTTCTTTCTTTAACATTTTAGGCCATAATTTTTCAAATGACCGTTTTTGCTCCTGTCGATGCCTTGATTAGCCTTGCATTAGTGAAATCAGAACTGACTACATCGATTTCCGTGCATCGTGGCTGCTTTAAAAAATGAAAAAACATTGATTAATTTGAAGGAATGTAGTAAACGCTGTGCATACTATTTTAGTTTTATAAAAACTTTAAATAACGAAAGTAGTGCAAAATATTAGATAGTAATTTGCATATCGAGAAGTAAAATTTCGATTATGAATAACAACCAATTTCAAATCTTCAATCTTTATCACTAATTAAGAGATAATTGGAACTGAATTCTGTCATACTACGACTCCGCACCACAATTTTGATTTCTTTGATTATTCAAACAATATACATGTTTAATAGAGAAGTTTACAATACATATAATACTCAACAAAAGGGAATATTACATCTCTACGAAGTTTTTCATTCTTTGCTTTGTAGATTTTGCGAATTGCGCTCATCATTTCAGCAAAGCTTTCCTCTACATAATGATCTTCGTCATCATCAATCACGGTCAGATTGTTTTCCATGGGGTGCGGCTAAAATGACAAATCTAAGCACTTACCAAATTTTAGAAAAAATTATGAATAAAATTGTGCATAAGTAAATTGAAAAATGTTTGAAGCTTAGTGAAAGAAATGTTGAAAAACTGAATTACAATGAAGGAAAATAAATTAAGAGATGTGCATAACATACAACATCTCTAACGAAATAATGGACTAATTTCATGTACTAAAAATAATTTTTTGGTAGTTGAGGTGAACATCTCAAATTTTGCCTGAAAATTTAACACTTTACTAGTTCCAACTACGCACTCACAACATCAGAGTAATGCCTCATCTAAATTCAGCTTTTTACTAAAAAATAGCCAAAGTAGATCTATTGAAATTTTCCACCTATATATATATATATACATATATATATATATATAGGATGAAACTTTTAGTTAGTCAAGATTTCTTAGATATTAAATTTGTTAATGACTAAGAAATTTTCCTAAAATACAAAACTTATTTCATAATTGAGTTTATAAAATTTTATAGTCGGGGACTACGTAAGCAGAGGTCCTTTTCAAGTAGCCGAATAATTCATCATAGAGTTTGAATATCACTAACTACAGTTATTAAATAGAAATAAAAATTTTAAAAAAATTTGGCCTATAATGTGTAACGGATAAACCTGATGTAATTTGAGTTCGTTAAACTTATATTAAATTAACTGTACTGTTCACAATATATGGTTTAAAACATTTTCTGCTCTTTAATGTCAAGTCAACTTCTCGAGAAACATGAGTGAAATATTCCAAGTAACATTCAAAAGACTCATTTTTCTTTAGTTGCACATCTTTAATTTGAATGACGTAGGCGAATATCAGGAATTATGTTTATGTATACAGTCAACACAACCATCTAATACCTTTTTTTCTACACAAAAATACCAGGTAACTAATGATATGAAGCGAACTGATCAGCTCTTCAGAATCCGCAGGAATTCCATACTGCTATAAAATTTTGTTGAAAGAAGAAATACATAAGGCTAAAAACCTTACATTCTTCTACTTATTAAAATAAATAGTAATCATTTTATTGGGTAGAGACTGTTACTGTTAATGATACATAGCTAAGAAATTAGTCGTTCACAAAGCAATCGATATTCTCCCTGACGTAAGTGCTTATCATGAGCATTGCAACATAAACTGCGCAATTGTCTGCAATGATATTAGTGAACAATTACAAAACCGTTTTTCCAAGTAATATCACCAGTTTTGACGCCAATGCAATGATGTTCAATTGAGCTCAAAAGAACTAGATCAAATAAATGATTGCTCAGTCTGTGGTCCCAACAATGTGAAATTTCGCTGGTCTTACATTTTCATTTTACGTGGAGCAATGAGAAAATGAAATTGTCAAAGTTTCACTTAATTTTTAACATTAATCATTCGGGCCGAGCACCACATAGTAGCTAATAGATACAAAGCGTGCCTACGCTATTAAGTATAAACATCAAGGAATGCAAAGACATGACGCTTGAAACTGCTTAGCGAAGAACAAATTAGGAAGATGGAGAAGGTGGAGATCAATTGGGCAATCCTCAAATACTTCCAGCAATACCGAATACGCAAGTCAATCACATGAATCTGCAACAACCTCAACTACCTTCAAAAAAACCAAAACGAGGAACGAAATCTTTGTTGACACTGGACATTACTTTAGCTTTAGACTGCAGTAAAGTATCCGATCGGGAAACAAGGTTAACAGTAGCAGCCACTTGCCACGAAGTGCTACAAGAAGACACTCATTTTGAATATTGTTTACTTTACCTTGTTCGCATCAATAGTGTACATGAAATTCTGGTTGACGAACTGCTTTTCGACGTCATTTGTGGTATCTCAGTGAATGCGTCGCAGGACTGGCATTGTTTTCCGATGTTTTATGTGAACAAAAACATCTTGTTATTCAAGCTCTGACGAATCTATTTTAGGTTCGGCCGAAGCAACAAAATACCAAATTCTGCCAAGATTGCTCAATTAACACAGACCTCATTTCGACTATGCCAATTATTCAGCTGAAAATCAAGCTACTTGTTAAACTTATTGAAGATTGATCTCCCTTTGGCGAAACATTCAGGGAAATCCTGGAATGGGTGCACTTGTTACCAACTGCTTTGAAAATTGTCCATAGTTTGTGCGTAGGGAACGACTGTGCGGAGAGAGTGTTAGAACTCATGCAGGACCATAGCGAAATATTGATGCATGAGGACAAAGAAAAGCAATACCTGCTAAACTGCATTGAAGTGCATCATAAAAACCTCAAAGACTTTGCAAAAAAAGTTTAGTGAATTTCTTTTCTCAGTTGTAAATATTTCCGGTCACTGCGGCACCGAATAAACTAGATAGAATTGGCTGAGAATATTTCACTGGAGTTTTTCAATGCATATATGAATACTAGCTGGTAAGAGGTAAAAAAATTCAACCTTTTAATATTTAAGTAAGAAATGGGGCCACCCTAGTGCACACGTCCACTTGTTCGACTATACATAAGGTTCAAAAATGATTCATTCTCTGCAAGAATTCTCAATATGAAGTGACGAAAAAGTTTTTCTTAATTGAAAGTTTTGCACTTAGTTTTTGCTTTCTTTTAAGTTTCCACTTTTATGCACTCGAAGAAATTTATTAGTTTTCGAATAATCTATCAGTATTAATGCATTTTAAATTTGGGAGATTTCTTTTCAATTACACACATATATATATATATATATATATACACCCTAGTGCACACGTCCACTTGTTCGACTTGGCAAACAGGTAAGTGTGATTCAGTTATCCGATTCTGCAAAGATTGCAGAACACATTCGGTAACTTTACAGAGTGCACTTAAACATTGCGTGCTTAAAGGTAGGGAGTTGCTGGCTCAACGGTTGTGAATATTTGGTGAATTACACCATTGATTACAACGCATTCTGTTGTTTTTACTCTCACAAGATAATCAGAAGCCTCAATGGATTTTTCCCCATGTCCAATCGCCCTTTCAAGTACATGTATGCTATTGTGCATTGTGCTGGCTGATCTGAAGTGCTCAAATAACCTGCTGATTGCAAATGGTGAACACCCGATTTTCCAAGACGGCTATCCAGAGTTCAGCCCATTACATATGGCAAAGAAGTCTTCTGTGTACTTAATAGATTTGCCACGACAAATTTCAATCAATATTTGCAATCCACCCCGATTGCTAGACATAACCAACGCACTATCATAGCACTGACCAGGTGTTTGGGTCTTCAGGAATCAATTAAAATCAAATTGAAGAATTTTTGTCTTAGTGTATGATCATTTTGTCAAAGAGCAAAGCTTACTGATGGTGGGCACCCAACAGGGCCAACAAATCTAACAATAGATGCCATCTCTAAACTTACCTTATCTGTAGCTTCGTAGATTTCCAACGTTACTAAATTGGCATCTGACTCTTTATATTGTTTTACGAGAGCTTCTTTTGCAAGAGTAGAAAACATTTCTATGCATTAATTATGAAATTCAGAGGAGTGGTAAATGGCCGCGTTGGGAATAGTCTAGCAATTCATCTCTCAATTACATACTGATATAGCTGGACAAGCTGTCCACCCAAGTTTTCATCAGCAATTGGGCTATCGTGAATTGCATATTCATAGCCACTCCACAATGGCAAGGAAATGAAAAAACATCAAACATACTGTTTATGGTTACCTAGTACCTGTTTCTCCGTAATTGTACTTCACCAACTAGAATATAAACTCCCCAATTTTGATATTCTTTTCAACTTGGGATAGTTTGAAAGTGAACTGTAGAATGTTTGTGTTTTCAAATGAAGCTTCCAATTGCGGTATCCAAACACTTTGAAGGTCAACACACTAGTGGATATTTTGAGAAGAATTTTCATACGGTATAAACAAAAGTCTGCATCGCCATTAACAGGGCATTCCAACCATAGCATGCCATTCCCAATTTTTTCACCATATGAACTTTCCCTTGTCAAGATAAGCATTGAAAGTTTCGTAGTATTAAAAATGCATTACATGTAAACAGTTCAATGTTCTAAAGGTGAAATTTAATGAAAATTTTAAGCGCTTATCTTGGCAAGGCAAATAAGGGAAACCTGGGAACGTTTATATGAGTTTCCTTAGTTTTTGGAAGCGCTACAGAATGGATGTTCAAATTTCAATGAAGCTAAGATGATGCCTAAGTTTCTTTTATAAGAGAAAATCCTAGTTCAATGACTATTTACACGGCAATAGTGAACACATTGGTTAGCATACTAAGCAGTTTACATGGGATCTGTGCCATTAGTGATAATGAAGAGAAATTTAACTGACTCTTACAACAATATGAAATTTGGCGTATAATATTAGATACATCATACATTTGACAGCAAGGCTGAAAAATTCGAAATGTATATCATGAGACATCCTTAGCGTGCAAATTACTTGGAAAACTTATTTGTGGTTCGAGTACTGATTAAGAAATTATTGTTCTTTGTAAAAATCCGCGTAAAGTTTTTTCTAATTAATTTCTACTTTGTAAAAACAACAGTGCAGCTATCAAAATGACGGCTTTTGTCAGTTTAACTATATTTTATACAGCGTTCCTAGTGCTAAATTTTTCAGTTGAAGTGCGAAACATTAATAATTCTCATAATTTTTGAATTCCCAAAAATTTAAAAAACTGTCTTTTCCAAATTCAATGACCCTAAATTGACCATAAATCTGATTTTTATGCCGAGCATCAAAACATGTACCAATGGCATAACACAGAGATTAATTTGTGGTCTTATTTCTGTTGAGATCAGGGAATCTTACGGAGTTTCTGTGAGAAATTCACCACGTCCATTGGATCGCCCATGAAATTTTTCATTCAGACAGTAACGAAAAATCATTCTAAAGTGAGCAGGTGCCATATCAATTTGGATAATAAATTTTTTCAAATGCCTATGGTAAGACCACACAGCCTACTGCAAAATTTACTAGAAAAATTCAATGATTACTGTTCGTCTATAAGGAAAAAAACATGAAAGTTTGTCTCATCAAAAATACATAAGGTTCAAAAATGATTCAGTCTCATCAAAAATACATAAGGTTCAAAAATGATTCATTCTCTGCAAGAATTCTCAATATGACGTGACGAAAAAGTTTTTCTTAATTGAAAGTTTTGCACTTAGTTTTTGCTTTCTTTTAAGTTTCCACTTTTATGCACTCGAAGAAATTTATTAGTTTTCGAATAATCTATCAGTATTAATGCATTTTAAATTTGGGAGATTTCTTTTCAATTACACACACACACATATATATATATATATATATATATATATATATTACAACAATGTTTTCTATCATTGAACAAACTTAGTGTAACGAAGTGTAAACTCTCACAAAAGTGAAATTAATAAAAGCGATGCTATGTTTTTCACGGATATCGCACTGCACAGAGCTCTAATTCCATGGACCTCTTAATAAAATCTGAAAATTGATAATAAAAATTAATTATAAAATTAAAAATTAAAAATGCTTTATCATCTTCGACATATACGAAAATGCATCATAAAAAATTGCGTTTACAATTTAATCATTTTCAATATGGCAGTTTGTTATTTTAAAACCTAAGGGCAAAACAAAAATTTTCACTTACAAAAATGTGCAATTGGCAATTGGATTTTACGAACTCTATATTTCATTCCAAAATATGAGTTCGTCAATCGCGCTAAAATTGATTATGTAAAAGTTAAACATAAGTAAAAATATAATTTCGCGCTAAAATTGATTATGTAAAAGTTAAACATAAGTAAAAATATAATTTTATTGTACGATCGTTTACATCTAATTAAAAATAGAACCAGCCTGTTAACAAGCTGTTTGTAGCATGCGAAGTAATCGAACCTAATTAGAGTTCACATTCCCACTTTTTCCTTCTTGATAAAACCAGTTCCTGAATTGTTGATTTGGAGCTTTTGCTAAATTGTCAAACCATCGGCTAACATGGATCTGCCATCAATAAAATTTAGTGTCCAGTCAAAATGATGGATAACTTCGCGAATATAATTAAAATCAATAGCAAGACGTCTTTCCACAGGATCTCGACCAGATTGAACACCGCAAAAACCAGTGATTTTGAGTCTGAACAATTTAATAGTAAGCCGTTTACCAATAATAGCATAAATAATATGTCGAACATGACATGATAAGTCCAACCCATCAACTAACGTTTCTGTTAATAGCACGTTACGGGCAGTTCTGTGAAATTTTTCGAGGACCAAAATATCAAATTGGGATCCCAAAACAACATGAATCCTCCCCAGCTAGGATTGCCAAAAAGGCGTCAGAAAATAAATTAGTGAATCAATATGCGAACTCGTGATAAACGACATAAATAGGCTTTCATGTTTCAAAGAACGTATTAATTTGTCAACTTTATGAAGCCAAAATCCACTTGGATGACAGTTTTGTGATAGCAGCTCAGCAACTTCAAAACTAATGTCAGGACGACTAACAGCTGATATCCAAAGTAGTTTGCCAGTTGCAGTACGATAATTCGATAGATTATCAATTACACATAACGTATTTATGTAATATTCTCCGAGATAAATCAAAACCGGTTATGTTTTCTCGTAAATTCATTCCCAGAAATTTAACTCAATGATTATTACCTTGAAGTATTTTTCCCACTGTGAACTGAGTACAAAATTCTTTAATTATATAATCCAACCAATTTCTTTCACCTGAAAACATCAATTCATCTGCATGTATCATTACTGTACCACGGCGAATCGAGGGACTACCACGAAAATTATACAAAGCATGACCAACAGAACACTCAACACTACCAAGGATAAGTTTTCAGTACCTGTCTCGTACCACAGCTTTGAAGCGTCAGTAAGCCTATAAACGTGACAACCAGAAGACGAAATTGAAAGCAATATCCGAACAGCTGGCCTAGAACACATTGGAGAGTAAGATTCACGAACTTCTTTGTCCTGATATCCTCGTACAAGACAAGCTTTAGGTTGCCTCAGCACCATTAATTTCTTTCATTGTCAAAACCCAACGTGTACTACGTATATTAACATTTTTAGTGAAGCTTTTGACACTTCTTCGTAAACCGTATTCCGTTTCCAATTATTTAATTCATTCAGCTTAGCAGGTTCAAAGACATCATCAGCATAATGTACATATTCTTCTCCAAACCGAATAGGAACGTGCCGATCTCGGACAGGATATCTTTGTTGAACATGATCTCCTTCTATGCAATTGTTGTTAAAATTGTCATCCACGCCACAAGAATTGGGAGTACCCTTGTCATTCTCTGGTGAATTTTCATTACTATGACTATCATCTTCAATAGGATGTGAATCAACTAAGGAACTCTCGATTACTTTCTTAGAAAGACTACTCCCATCATCAATGCAATGTGAATCAGATGAAGAACTATTCACTATCGCTTTTTGACCCACACTATTTTGCTGGTCAGAAAAGGAGAAAGAACTTCCAACTGTAACCTTTTGAATAGAATGAAGATGACGTCAGATATAACGACAACCAAATTTAACCAATGCTTTACTAGAATACACTGCAGTAAAATAGCCGGGTCCACGCCAAAATTTCCCATCTCTTGATAAGAAGAGTATTTTATCTCCTATTGCAATGGCTTCTCTAACACTGCGTGTTTTGCAGCACAACACTCTGCGAAGCTTTTGTGAACAATCGGCTTTGGTGAAAGGCTTCACGAACTGGTTCTAGCAGGTTTATATGACGAGCTGCAGCTTTGATGATAGTGAAATCTCCAAGAGCGGGAAGATCATCCGTAATAACCGAATTAATACAAGGATTTCGGCCAAAAACAAACTGAAATTGTGAATATCCTTCACGATTTGGCATGCAGTTCTTTGCGAATGTAGAAGCTTTAAAAACATCTTGAATTCTTGAAGAAGGTTCTCCCATAAGAACCCGGACAACAGTTTCTTTAACCACTCCGTTATGCCTTTCAGCTACACCATTAGAAAAAGGTGAATATGGTGCTGTCGTATTAAATTCAATATTGGGTTTCTCACGTAAGTTAACAAAGCTATCAGATACAAACTCACCACCATTATGAGCAAGTATTCGATTTGCACTGCCAAATGTCATAACCCCATCGGAAAGAAATGCAGTTTCAACAGACTTCGATGATTTGTCTGGTAATACAACACATACACTAGACCTGGAAAATAGGTCAATAATATGTAGAACCCAATATCCTTTCAACTTAACACAACTCAAATCTAGCAAGAACAAATCCATTCCCAAAATTTGATTGAAATCTTGAACTACGGGTAAGGTAACAGCAGGACGAATTTAGCCTTTTTTTGCTTGCAAGCATATAGAACAGTTGGAATTTATACTATCTAATGCAGCTTTGTTAACATCTAAACCAGTTGACTGAAGAAATTTCAACATTTTCTCCGCACTTTGATGACCAAATTGGATGTGTAAATTATTCAGTTGTTGAAAGAGTTGCATTTTTGATTGAAAATAAAAGCGAGTTTATCTCTTACATCATCAAAAGCACCTCGATTTTTACATAAAGAAATTGCGTAATGACCTGTTTTAGTTATGATTTCAAATTTTCATCAATCACAATTTGATCTTTGTCCGTATCGATTATAGCTTTCATTCACTTTAACGAGGATTTGGAAGTCAAAGTATATACATTGATATATCTATATTGCCCACGAATAATCTCAGAAAGTACAACTTGATATAAAGCTTTTTGGAAAGACCATCATCAAATACAAATGATGCATTAGATTGGCAAGGTTTAATGTCATTAATAGTCATCTTTACAGTAATTAAATATCGTTCAAACTACATAAGCCCACATACTGTAGTAGTACATGCGGTATCCGCTAGACCAAACAACTTATTGTTTATTCAATTTTTGAATATCAGACCCACGAAAGAAAATAAAGTTGCACCAGTTTCATCTCTATTTTCATTTGGGCCATTTGGATTTCCCTCTGCTCTAGCAGCAGAATGACATGCAAAATTTACATTGTTCAAATCAGGACAATCATAACGCCAATGCTGACTAGAGCCACATTTATTACAAGGATTCAAGTGACTGGGTCCATACATTGCTCTACGACCACCACGGCTACAGTTATTGATAAAATTATTTCGAATGCGATTAGATTGCAACGAATTACACGTCATAAATCGATTTGAATTGTTGTTCAATAAAGCTCACTCAACGGTCTGCTGACATTGCTAATCACTCAAAAAGGTTGGTTCACATTTTAGTTCAATACCATGTCCAACGTCCTTACCACCAAACTCAAATGTAGTGCTAATTCTAAATATAGCAGCTTTAACTTTTTCCAATTTCAACTCAGATGAGGCCAAAATAATACACAGTTCATGATCCGGAAGATTACATCTGTGAAGCATTTTCAGGTGCAAGTACTGCGTCGCCTAATTTCATGTCATACTCTTTCATTTTATTTACAATTCAAGTTGAAAATAAAACCATGAATTTCATCATTATTACGTAAATGTTTGAACTCAACAAACGTTTCATAGGCCTCACTTTCCTTAGACGCTTTGAAACTTTTATCTAGTTCCGCAAGCAACGTTTCAAAACCAAACTCGTTATTCAATTGATTTATGGATAAAGAATGACTTACGTCCTTAGCAGTTCCTTTCAAAAATATAATAAGAGGACCACGTTTCTTTTTCTCCACATCTGTTACAATGCTCCATTGTGCATAATCATTGATTTGAGGATCAAACGAAGGTGGCGTTTTCAAAGTCGATGGCGTCGGTTACTCTCTGCTACCATGTAAAAGTTCAACACAAGTAAAAATATGACATTGTTGTAAGATCGTTTACATCTAATTATAAAATAAAACACTTAAAACAAATTATAACCAGACTGTTAACAGGTTGTTTGTAGCATGCGAAGTAATCTAACCAAATTAGAGTTCACAGATAAATTTAACATAGTAAGCAGTAATCGAACAGAGTACTGGTCGATCAACTTTGTTTATTCACTGCTGGGTACTTGATCGACAAGCACTTTGGCCGATTAATGCTTACTGTGTTAAATTTATATGCACAATACAGTTCTCGATCGATGGTTCAAATACTCATGTAAAAAATTTTGAAAATTAGACAAAAATTGATCGAGCTATACTCGGACAAAAAAGGCCAACTCGACAAAAAATTTCAATTTTTTTACGTTTTTTGGAAGCTAATTTGATCTTCGGTTTTTAGCTTTTGGACCTTCAGATGAAATCTTCCCCTAGTGTTGCTCTTTCGAATCAGCTATAAACTTCCAAAATCCATGGAGTAGAACATTACTAGCAATTTTTGTTGAAACGTTTAAAGCCCAAATAGAAATTTCTCAAAAATTGTAAAATCTGATTTTGGAATATTAAATATGTCCCGTTATATATTTGCATTAAATAATGTGGAATATATTTTCGCAATATATTGATATCCCTTAATAATTTTTGATAGTTGCAATGTCGATTTAGGTATTAACTACAGAAGTGGCCAGTATTAGAAATGTTAGTAAACACAAATTTAACCATTCAGCAAGCCAAAATCCACTATGATTAACACCTTCACAAAGTAGCTTTGCCATCTATTATATAGACTGCTACCGAAATCCATAGATATCTCATTCCACTGGTATATGCAATATAAATGCAATATTTCACAAAAAATTAGGCACATTCCTATAAATCATTAAATTGATTTTTAATTTCTTAGAAAGATTTATATTTTTATTAATTACAGATATTTGACACCAACAAACCTTTGGTGGTGATTTCTCAATTTTGGCGCCTAATGCTGGAAATTCTTCGTCGTATTCTGATTCTTTGACAGTGTATGAAGGCGGTGGCTGTGCGAAAGGATCGATTGGAACACCATAAATAAGATTGCATTTATGTGCAATTTGGCAATTCATCTGACATATGAGTGGGCGGTCGGGATTTGCATTTCTAAGCTCAGCTTGATGACGTCTTTGTCTTCGACGAGCATTGATTACCTCTAAGAAATAAAGGTAAAAATAACTAGACTATTGTTAGTGTTTAACAGCAAAATGCGATAAAGATTTAAATCATTTGGTGAAACCTGTTTTACAGAAATGTTCACTATAAACGTACAATAATATTAACGAAGGCCTAAGCATGGCCTAATTAAAGTACGAACAATCAGCAAGCAATGAAAATAAGAGACGATTAAAAATCAATAATTTATAGCTGACTGTGGTAGGAAACGATCGGAATTTCATAATATGTATAATTTCACCGTTAATTACCAATAATTAAGAGAATTATTTTGTAGAAAAACATCCATAATTTAGTTTTTCAACTTAGTAGTGAACGAAGAATCGATACTATGGATAATATGCAACTCTNAACAGCAAAATGCGATAAAGATTTAAATCATTTGGTGAAACCTGTTTTACAGAAATGACCAAATGAATGTTCACTATAAACGTACAATAATATTAACGAAGGCCTAAGCATGGCCTAATTAAAGTACGAACAATCACCAAGCAATGAAAATAAGAGACGATTAAAAATCAATAATTTATAGCTGACTGTGGTAGGAAACGATCGGAATTTCATAATATGTATAATATCACCGTTAATTACCAATAATTAAGAGAATTATTTTGTATAAAAACATCCATAATTTAGTTTTTTCAACTTAGTAGTGAACGAAGAATCGATACTATGGATAATATGCAACTCTTTGCCAACATAAAAATTCTAAAAACTTTTTTCTGCTGGTCTAAGTATCACATTTGAACAATCCACGTATCTCAATGTGCTAATACAAATATTTTATTGAGAATTACATCGCCAACAATTTTGATAATTTCTCCTATTTCAGTGCAATGCTGCAAATGGTCTGTCGCATTTAAGTAGGCAATGCTCAAGGGCGCATCCAGAAAAATTTGATGGGTAGGCATGAATTGAAAATTTACCAGTCCATTTCATACGTTCTCAAAAATGCATACATAATTACACATACTGAAAATGCGTTATATAATGTATGTGAATGAGCAAATACATAGGATCGAAATATTTATAAAGCAAAGTTTATTTTTGTAAATTGGTCGGCATTAAATATGACGCTTTACCGAACAAGTGTTTGAATCTGAATTTATACAAAAGTAAACATGGCAATTTATGCAGTAGGTAAAAATAGTATACATTTTTGTGATGACCTGTATGCTCATACGTTTTGGATAGTGAATGTAATCAAGGGGAACCAATGCCTCAAGGCAATTTGAGCAAATGGTGTTCTACACTATTTGTACTTGCAAGATGATAAAGACATGCTGCTAAAAATTTGGTTTTTGTGGATGTCTAATTTTCTGACACTTTGCTGCATAGAAGCGAACCGTTTACTGCAATGAGATAAAATAATGTATTGCATCGAAATTTATATGAATCTACGAAATAATATTCCGTTTGAAAGGAAAGCGTTTAGAGAAAACTTTCACAATCAGCATTATTTGCATATGCGCTTTCTGAAATTGAAAACTAAAAGTCCAGTCAATTTGTATTTGAAGTGATTGACAATGATTCAAATATATTACAAGGGCATTGAATTCTTTCTAGGGTGAAAGGCTGATTTAGACTCCACTTGACATTTTTTCTATTAATATCTTGATTGAGAAGAATTTCACAGCTATATATATATATATATATATATATATA
>CABFPE010000104.1:1333021-1365368 GCA_900660155.1 Hofstenia miamia
ACAAAAAACCTTATTTTTGAAAAAAGCTTTGATATAAGGTTTGCTTATTCTAATTAAATGTACCCATGTTAACTTGAAACGCCAAAATCACACAAACTTTGTAAGAACTATACGCACTTGCAAATATTTAACAGCAGTATTTTAAGCAGCGTTAATGTTTAGCAAAGCAATTTTTTTGAACATCGCAAAATGGAAACAAATTAGAATTTTATTACAAAAAGGTTTAAAATTTAATAGCAACGTAGCATTTAATTATAAGAACAATAAAATTTTTACAATATTATCATGTCATATTATAAGGTGCTCAATAGAAAATCTTAATTTTATACCGGTATCTCAAATCATTGCCTTATTATCTTAGAATGCACGTCTGTAAAGCACATTTAAAGAAATTACCGATTTGCAGAGTTTAGACGCGTTTTAATGCATAATGTACTTTTAAAGTATGCTATTCTAGCAGTATGAACATTTAAATAAAAGGGACTAATATATTAGAAAACGCTTACTGCATAGAAAAATAACGTATTAATTAGAACATAAACTAAACTTAGAAACATTAAGGTAGAATTAGTGGTAAAGGGGCTAAAATCATTATTTTTCAACCAATTCTATTGTAACTTGGCATATAGCATCCTGATAGACTACAAAAATTTTTGCAATTTTTTTTGCATAAATTATGCAAATTAGGTCATCAAAGATGGCCGAATGGTTCCCGAAATGGTACATAACTTTGGTACAAGCTTGTACCCACAAATATTAAGCAATTGTAATGAAATTTTGCATGCTGATAGCTTATGAGCTGCTTTAGGGCATGTACCAAAATCAGTGGTCTGCTATGATAATTGTATTTTTTATAAAATTTTGACTTTTGAAGTCAGATCGAATTCAAAATTACAACCTCATTATGTATGCATGAACTTCATAAAACTTTAAGTATTCAGTGAAACCACTCTATTTTGGTACAGGACCTGCACAAATACATGCTTAATGCATACACCAAATTTCAACATGATATCTGTATTAGTTTTTTAGTAATCATGCACCAAAAAACATGGGTTAGTGGAAAAAATTAGTTTTGAGAAAACGGCCAAAAACTGAAAAATTCTTACATCGTCTGGTTGAAATGTCAGCTGCTATCCCAAATAATCCCTTTGTAACTTCCTTTCTGTAATGCTTACTGAATGAGTTCATTCGCTTTCTATGGTCAAATTATTATTTTATAATGAAAATATAGGCACGTAACCAAGCAAAAACATATTGGTTGCTAAGCATTTTTCAAGTAGGGGGGTTGTGAAAAATGCTTTATTACCAGTAAATAATACCTTTTCTGCATCCAATTTTAGCAGAATTGTTTAGAGGAATGCTCATTAGTTGTCTCATGCAAATTTTGAGATATGGTATAGTTTGTCAATTTTCACCACTATCCTGCCACTAATTCTACCTTAAACAGAAAATACTACAATAAAATCATTCACACCTTGATATACCCTGATCCTCGGAAAACATGAAAGCCCTGCAATCTTAAGCTAAGTAACATCCTAAAGCATAAAAATTAGTGGATCTAATCGCCAAAAGCAGGTTTGGAAGCAAATGGTGAAAGGAATCAGAAACATGGACGGAGAAATGAAACGGAAACTTAAATTACTATACATGAAGAACGAAGATTTGAAAAATGAGAATTAGACAAACGCATCTTGTTTATTGATGTTGATTTTATATAAGTAAAATTTTATTAAAAAAATAGTATAGACGCTTGGACTTGGAAAAGTAATGAATTTCGGTTATATTTTTAAATTTTACTAGCAATTTAAACTTTTCTAAAAAGCTATTCATTAAAGAAATTTAAAAAATTAGTAAATTTCATAGCATAAACCAATGATCAACAAAATCTTTACAAACCTTAAATTGACGACCGATCTCAAAAATGAATCATCCCGAATAATTTAAGGAAATGGTTTACGACTACAGTATTATCGCTAGCCTTCTAATACAAATAATTTACGCTGTCTATCAAAGTAACACGCTTTAAATAATCATTAGTACTATCTTAACACGAACATGAGAAAGGCGCAAATTACTACCCCTATTTGGTTAAAGTGCGACAAGATTTATCACAAGCAGTGATAATCAATGAGAGCAAATATAATGAATTGTGGTTACACTTTACTATATTATATTTCAACTAGGGCGGGCACGTGTGGAAATAGTAATATTTGAATATGTAAACTACTTACGTCAAATTCAAGAGATAGATAAAATGAAATACGCAATAACCTAAAAGCAATTGTTGGCCAATGAAAGCAGACTATGCCAGAATATTAATTCAATTACTCATTTATTCATGAAAGGTTTACAAACACTACAACATATTTCATATTTGGGCGTGTATAATCTCACATTACGCAATATATTTTACTAGAATATATATATTACATAGAATGGAATTTTAAGTTAAACATTTCTCATGCCAGTATAGTTTAGTGAGTACTTTTGATACATAGTGTTATTTTCAAAAAATCCGCACTCTTACCATTCAAAACACAGAATTTAGGGGTGAAGCTAAACTTTTGCATCGCATTGCATATGCATGTATATTTTTGGCATTGCACGTTTTTCGAATAAAAATTGGCACGATGTTCACTTGATTTCTTTTAAGAATAATGTTGGCAATAATCAATCCTAGAGTTACAGAGACGATTGCGACTATCCAAATTTTGACTATCAAAAATGCATTCATATATGCATGAACGCACATCTAACAATGCATGTATGTGTTAGAATAATAGAAATTCATATATTAATTCACTCAGTGACCGCAGAACGAATTTTCGTTAGAGGGGCAAGGTACATTTATTACCAAACATACTAACAAATTAAGAGAACTTTTACAGTTTGCATTATAACATTTAGGGACGCTTTTCTGAAATTTCATATTTAGGGTGGGGGAGATATCTATAAGACATAGTTTTACACATATTTCTGCCCGAAAGACCCATTTTCGAACTTAGAAAGTTGCTTGCAGGGTATATTTGCTTAGACATTGACATGACCAACAAATCCCGCTGGTATTCGCTAAGGTTCGAATGATTCATCTCCTATTTTAAAAATATAGTATTAACGATGTGAAATGGCCGTGAATTGAAAGTGAATATCGCTTTACAAATGGGGTTCATATAGAAACGTCTTATTAATCCTTGGAATAAAAACCTGACCATATGTTTGATTTTACTTGTATATTTTAGAGATTTTCAACTTTAGCTTCAATATTAATAAATTTTACAAATTGTCAAAAGAGTTTATGAATAAAAATTACAAATATCAATATATACACGTGATAAACGTTTCTGTGTTGGAGAAGAATTAGGTAAAAATCCACGAGGAAAACCACTACAGATCTATAACCGTGAGAGTGGAAATAATATGAAAACTCAGTTTGTGAAAGTCATTTACGGGCGTAGCCGCACCCATCACTCATTGACCCTTTTAAATGACAATTTCTTATCCAAGTCAATGCACCTCCTTATACGGTGTGATCCACTCAACAATTATTTGAAAAGCAAGAAATTCGGATCCGGAACTGTCCACCAGTAGGAAATGCCGATTATTAGCCAAACATACAACACTAATATATTATTGCAAGGAATCCACCGCAACAAATATATTTGATATAAAATATGACTATATCAATTAATTATTATAGACTTTGTACATTTAGGTTTAAACTAGGGATGCACCGGAATCCGGTAACACAGAATTACGCAACCGGATCCGGATAACCGAAAAATGCACCTTGTTTACCGGATAACATATGTGCAATATTATCGCCAAATTCTAAGATAAACTTAATTTAAAATGGAATTTTATAGGAAAAAACAATATTTTTTCCATGATATGCAAGTTTTCATGCAACAAAACAAGTTTATCTGACATGTTAGAATATAGTCTATTTCGTTGACTTGACAATACATTTTCATATATGCTGAATATTCATTCACATCAACCCTAACCCCATTTACACAAGAGGTTGATATTAATTGAGAGATGAGGTTGTTCTTAAGTAATAATTAAACAAGATACTAACCGGTATCCGGCATTCAAATTATCAGGAATTATCCGGTATCCGGTAATTCAATTCACAACCCGGATCCATTTCTAGTTTAAACAATGAGTAATCTTCCATTGTTTTTATCTAAGCATTACAAATATTTAATTTAACCTTTAACCGCAACGGAATTTTTTACAATTTTTATGATGGTTTTTTGAACAAAATTTTTAATGATTACAACTCACGAACTAATAGATATGCAAAATCTGAAAGCTCTGCAAAATAGACGAGTGTCTCCTTTCTCATTTCGTTTTAAAATTGCGGCCGGCCATTGACATTGCACGTGCACAGAATGCCTCAATGCATTTGAGTGGAACATCTATATAAAACGAAATTGTTTCGGGTACTTGTTGCTACAATGATCTTTAGACCTCATGATTAAGTGAAAATCAGATATGGAAAGAACCGGAAATTATAAAAATCGACATTTTGAATGAAAAACAGTTAATATTTTCAAGTATTTCAAAATGACATTGAAGCATATTCACCAATGCATAGGTGCATACCTCGCGATTTCCAAATTTCACAACAGGATTGGAGAAAATTGTTCTAAAACGTGAAAAAGCGGTTCGAAAATAATGATGAAGGCGTATTAGAAGTCTATATCACTCTTCTAAGTTTGAGAAAAACAAGATTTTAACAAAATATTCTACATTCCTGATACATAATGAAGCTCTAAACAGTGACATATACAATGTAAAAATGTAGATGGTTCACATAACCGTATACTCTAAAGGCAAAATACGCTTGTATTAGTAACACAGTTAGAAACTCATTACTCTATCAGTAAGTGATGTAGAGGTTTATAAATAAATACTGTCAAGAAAATAGTATGAAACCGATTCAACAATGACGTACAACATCATTGTTACGCCTGTAACCAATTATTCTAAGAAATTATTTCCCTACTAAGTCTTTTGCTTACAGCACTAATCTATAACATTTTCGCTTTTAGCATTCCTCAAATTAAAAAAAATCCTTTCTTAAATTAACATCAGTTGATAAACATAGTCATAATCACTAGCTTTTGCAGATATTGTGCACATTAGTGAAGATACCATTGTAAAGTAAGTAAAGTAAAATTAAGAGAAAAATCCTTTTGAAAACACCGTAAAAGTTGATGGGATTTTCAGAATGGAAATTAGTCAATACCCAGACAACATCCAACTTTGGAGAAATGCTAGACCACGTTTGGTCCAAATTAGTGCTTTATCTTAAAATTCAATTCCGATTGATCTTACAATTTTAATTTTCCAAATTATTCTTTCCTCACCCTAACATTGGAAACGCATTATATTTGTATTTTCATTGCGTGTAATCAAAAGTTGGTTGAAGTTATTCTAAAGACATTTAGAAACTGTATTCTAATAATCTGATGTCGATATTTTTCTTTAGTGTTACTTTTTTGTCTCAAAAAAATATCTTCAATTCAAATTCAATTTTAGATATTTATTAAGTTTCCATTAATTAATTCGTTATGGTTGAGGATATTTATACTTGTTCTTAGTTTTTATGATGTAAAGCTTTTACCTTATTCATATCTGAAGAGAAAATTAATGAGCTTAACGTCTCATTTTTTCTTTTTGCCTGTTACATACGTAATCATGGAATGTTTCTTTGTCCTTTTAAAAGAATGTAAGCAGCTTAAGATTCATTACAAAGCAAGCATAGATTTGTAGTAACTGTTATTGCAAATGCATTGAACGTAGACGTTATACTTTACTACAAATCTACTCAAGGTAAACATCAATCCGCAAACAAACAACTTGACTATATTTATAGGGCAGCATCTTAAACAAATTTAATAATAGCTCAAAGATAGTTTATCGAAAACTTCAAATGTTTGCAAAGGCTAACATTGAAATATGGTGCTATGCAGCGTAGAAGAAAATTAGCAATTCAATGTCAAAAAGCAAATGGTAGATATTGGGTGTGACTACTATAACTAAGACATGTAAAGTATTTTGTTTAAAGAATTGATAAAATGCAACTCCGAGTTTAAAATAATTATTCATCTTGACTGAAAGAAAATGGTGTTGGCGGTTGAAAGGCGCGTGTTGTCAATAGAGCATGTTTTTCGCATGACATTTAAAAAGAAGCTATTGCTTCATCCATATAAAGTGACAGTTCATCACCTGAGAGAAGTGGACTCAGAAACGCGTATTCATTTCTGTGGATAATTTCAGGAGTTCGCATCAAGGAACTTCTACCACGAGTAGTAGATGATGCTGTATTTTCAAAGTCAAAATCAAAATGTCAATTGCTATATTTTCAGGCATTAACATCACCAGTTAGCACAGTCATGAAGCCGAATTTGGAACTGAAAAGATATCTTTAACTTGATCTTGGTAAAGATATAATTCGTCAGGCTTATTGCGAATCTCAAGTTGAAATACAATACGTTCTTCTACAAAACCGGGTAATTTCCCAAGTCAGGTTTATCACACATCAATTTACTTAAAACAAATGCATTTAGAACAGTGAAAACAATCGATTGTCGAACCACATTCAAAACGAAACAAATGAAAGTTTAAATGTACGATAATTCAAAGTTGAATGCGATCTCGAGAATTAAATTTTCAATTGTTCTCACGTTGATAGCGACGTAAAGCATTGATAAATATTAAACTAGGAAGGGTGAGTAATTACTCACTAATGTAACATCCAACGAACAGCTGTAAATGACTTCTTAAAATTAAATATTCATATATTGATAAAACTTAATTATATATTTCTATAGAAAGTAGATAGGTCAGAAGAAATTGCGGGCCCGAGACTGACACAAGATATTTTTTTCGGAACCAAAGTGAATTAAATGAGTGCCTAGATTTAGCTAAGATATCTGAAATACCTGTTTACAGAAGAATAACAGAAATATTCTTTTGGATGTAATACAAAATTTCAAAATAAGAATAAAAACGTCTATGCTACTGAAAAATTCACTGAACAAAAAAATAACCTTGTAAAATTATCATCGACAAATATTGAAAGCTTGAAATAGCACCAACCCTAAAAGATTTCCAAATAAAATTTATTGAAATCCATTCAATAAAATATTAAGTTTACTTAGGTAAACATATTTAAACAGAAATTCGCTAATTGCGGTCTTAATGAAATCAATTAATATTAATAAAATCGAAATATTTACAACTTATAAACAACGACTAACCGGTAAACTTTTCTCCTTAAGTACAAGACCAATGCCGTCACAAAAATGTAATGGTATTTCGATTATTTAAAACTAGAATGTTTAAAACGAGTTCTTCTGCGACCCTACAATCTTTAACAAAATACGGATGAGGGCAGTAAACAGCTGAATTCGCATTTATCTTTACTAGAACGCTTGAAAATTCTAATGGCGTTTTCTCTCACAGTCGAGGAAGATGTTTTCAAAGAAACTAGCGTAGTTATCTTTAATATTCCGCGGACGTATTATTGCCAGAAACGTATTTAAGCCGAAGCATATGGAAATGAATGGAAATTTGAAAGGAATAAATTGTTACTATGAGAACAAGAAACATAGGGCAAATGGGGAATTGAAATTCTAAGAAATTCCCAACATTTTCAAAATTCAAAGATTTAACATCAAACAATGCTTATAAACGGGTCAAACTTTTCTGACCCGACCATAATAATATGCAGACCCGTCTTCCTAAATATGACTCAACTGTGCTCGACTTGCTCGTTTGGAATCATGGAAAGAGTTACTAATTTGATATGCTTGCGACAATTTCAAAAAACAAAACTAACAATATCAGCTTAATAAAGTGGTATAATAATAGCAAGAAAACGAATATCTCCTTAATCATTTATAAAGCTAGCATGCACTCCATACAGATATCGATCTCTCATCATGCAAAAGCTTGATAGAGAGCCTAAAACCTGAAAAATGTGTTTTATAGAGTGCAAGTTAGAGTTCCAGTCTGCTTAGATTAATCTCATGCTATCAAAACAATCGAAATATATGTGTCTTCACACCAAATAGGTTCCTTATCATTTATGAAACTAGCTTTACCCCAAACAGATATCTATCTCTTACCAGAGGCGTACCCAGGATTTTCTGCCGGGGGGGCATCATTGTTATTCCATAAAAATGCATTTCACGATCCTAGATTTGAAATTTTTAAATTTCTTACGACAAATTTTTTGATTTATCCAGTCAAAATTATATTTGGAAACCTGACTGGGGGGGGACATTCCAAAATGTCCCCCCTGGGTACGCCACTGTCTCTTACCATGACAAAAAATTATGAGGGGCAGAGTAAAATCTAAAAAATGTGTTTTATAGAGTGCAAGTTAGAGTTCAAGGCAGCTTAGATTATTCTCAATGGAGATTAGATTTGAAAACAGCAACATGTCACCAAAACAAACAGAAATGTGTGTTTTCACACATAACTAGCCAGCAAGTAATGGGAAAATTATATGCTTTGCTATGCATTAGGCCGAGCGCAAACGATACAACTTTTAAAAAAGCGATTTCTCAAGTGGCTAGAAGAGTAAACAATTTATGAAAATCAGTTGCGCGCAAACGAAGCAATTTTTGGTTACAACCTCTCAAATTATTACAGCATACAAACTCAAGTGACATTATTGCTATCTACCTTTATAGTTATTAAGATAAACAGGCAATTTCACGGCAAACACATAAAATTATTATCTGAATATCGTTTAAATAAATGTATTTACGTGATACTATACATTTATATTGACTGTGAAAGATTTATAATCAACATCAATCTCTCTCTCTCTCTCTCTATATATATATATATATATATATATATAAAGTTAACTTCAATTATTATTTAAAAAATCAGAAATGCCATTTATGATATAGCCATAACGCAAAATAAGCTTATAATATTTATTTAAATAAATAGCAAATTACAATCAACAACTTAACATTCTTTTTATAATATTATTAATTCCACTGTTCCGACAGGCAATTTACTAACCAATATAAAATTCAGACATATTTTCATATAGATACTATTCTGTGTTTAATTTATGAAACTCTTTGTTTTTACTATTCGTTTCAAAGTTTTAAGCTTTCATGTATTTATTTTTTTGCAGATTACAGTTTTTCTAAACGATACTGGTTTGATATAAAATTGCTATATAATTAGTGAAAGTTTGAACTTATTCAGGAATAGCAAAACATTACCCTAGTCGTACACCGCCGTAAAGTAAAGTAAACCAGAGAATTTTAGATTGGATTTTACTTAAGACCTCGCACACTATCGTAAAGTTAAGTATAACTATTGTTTAACATGCATAAAAAGTTAAATGAAACCCAATTTATTAGCAAAAATTCTAACTAAAAGAATGTATTTTGATATATTTATGATATGCAAGCGAGTGTTACTGTGCAATTTAATAAAAAAATTAAATGCATACAAAATTAATGTGATATATCTCATTTGATTTTGATAACTTCGAAGATTTCGATGTAAAGCCTATGCTACGCGAACAACTTTTGTCGTCAATTTTTGTTGGCAAACGAAAATCGTTCGTGTAGCACCCCTCGTCCACAACTAAAATCGGGAGTAATTATCTAGATTAAGGTTGTTCGTTCGGTCCAACAAAAATTGGACAATAGAAATTTTTCGTGTAGCACGCCTTTCGCCAACTCGTGAAGTAATTAAATGATAAAAGTTTTCCGTGTAGCAGGGTGCTCCGTCCAACTTAGTTGTCGGAGAAATAATTGTCGAACTTTCTAGTAATTATCACCTTCAAAGATAAATAACAATTTTAAGCTATAATTTCAATCGTTCTCAGAGTTCATTTCGGACTGTAATATTTAAAATTAACTAGGTTTATAGAATTAATCATGATTTGTACATTTTTATGTTAAAATAAACACATATCACTATGTAGGCATTCTTTTGTATACTTGCGTATCAGCATTAAATTAAAACAATTAACCCATCAAAAAGAATCCTTTGTAGTAAACAAAAACATTTGAACATAAAATAGTGATTAGATTGGGGAGTCTATCACAGCGCAGCTTTGCGAACTCAAGTATTGTTTCAACAGTGCAGGCAATTATGATGTTTGGTTGAATTTCAAAGTAACAGCATCATTCGTATTTAATNTCCAAAGCCCATATATATATATATATATATATATATATATATATATATAGATTTCCTACATAAATAAATATTGAATTCTGCTTTCATAATGTTGCCGTTCAAATTCAAGGCCATTATTACGATCACTCATTTAGGAATGTAAACAAGCACATTTCATCAGACGCGGTTTAATAATATTCAAGAAAATACGGATACAGATATTGAAACAATATTGTTTCATTATAAAGACATTAAATATAATATAAAATAGCTTGTTGCTGCATATTCCTATAATTTAATACTGAAAAATATTCTAATATTTTAGTTCAACTGTTATGTTACATGAGCAATATTAATATTTCTTAACTTAAATATTTCGGCATATTCGGATATTCTTGTAATTCTTTCTTAAATATTTTACAATGAAGTAACTGAAATAATAAAAAGTTGTTGTAACACTATGCTACACGAACAACTTTTATCAACAATTATTTGTCGCCGACTAAAATCGTTCGCGTAGCATCCCCTCCCCAACTTTTGTCTAAAACAAATTTAATGGCTAAAGTTGTTCGTGTACCATACCAAATGAACAACAAAAGTTGGCGACAAAAGTTGTCTGTTCGGACGACAAAAATCGGCGACAAAAGTTGTTCGTGTAGCATGGGCTTAAGAAGAACATAGTTTACTTTACTAAAAAGAACATCCTCCCACCCAGTTTTAATAACAAAGCAACTCGAGGAATACGAAAATATTTTGAACCATACCTTTAAAATTTTACGAAAATTTTTGCACATTTTCTTTGCTTAAAAAGCAAATTAACTACTAAAGTGACTATAAGTAATTTTATTGTAAGTTCTTCAGCAAATTATGAATCGAGTACATTTACATGTAATACATAATGACCATTTTTGCTTACTGTAATTATATTGGTATGATAACTGAACATTATTTTAATTGATATCTTACAAATGCACTTTAATGACTTTGTTGTGTTGTGCTTACTGTATGACAACTGTTTTGCTTTTGTGTTGTGTTTTGTTGGTTGTTGTGTAAAGAAACTCACAAAATGTAAATCTGCTAAATATACCTGAAAAATAACATATTAAACAACCAAAAACAAAATTTTTCAATTCAATGCTATAAGGACGTTTTACTCTTTCAGGGTAGTAATTGGAAAACCGGCGACATTGTGAACATAGAATCCGTGAACTTAGTAGAATGTAATAGTTATGAAAATATGCGCCTTAGAAAAGCCTTTCCAGAGAAAAATGTTCTCAACAGATGTAACGTCAATCAAATAAAGCCTCAACTTTTCCCTTGCTAAAAGTACATTATTAAATAGTGTAAATACGCAGTATTAACGCATCGACAACAATTCAATGGATTCCCCCACAATTATGATAAACTTGCGTCCAATAAATGTTCAATTTAATGATGCCACAGCGTTCAGGCTAGGTTTATTAACAAGGCCGGTAAATTAGTAATTTAGTCCGGTATGTATACATGAATTTGAGAGTATATAATGTAACATCGGCAGGTACCGGTTTTTAGTATCGGCCAGCTTACTCTCGCTTTTCGTGTTTACTAGTTTACTAGTTATTTGTAAATATTGTTAATATGAAGTGAATATAAGAGATCTAAGCAATTGTAAATACAGAGATAGTTAGCTGCGTTCTCATATTCAGCATTTCAGCGCACTTCCGTGCACCCTAGCGATGCTACAATAACGAAAACCAAACATACCTCTGCCTGGTAAAACCAAAATGGAGATATCCGGTGGCTTGTGGGTAATTTGGCGGTGCCATAATAAAAATATGTGGCTTCATTTAAAACGATACATAACTTAGGACCCTGCGAGCACTCGAAATTCAAGTCGAGGGCTAAACATTAACTCGATTTTAGCATGAATGCCATCTGTTTTTCTGCAATTTCTGCCTAGATAATATCGAAGAATCCATTGGTCTTTCACTATTTCTCAAATTGTAAGCCATCAGGTTTGGTTTGTCACATTTAGTTCAACATGTTGTATTTCTGTCGTACATTTATATAGGGTGGCACATTTATATATCTAACTTAGTCTGACGAGAAAAATAAGTTTAAGTATAATTCTGACTCGAACTCACCTCAAGCCTAAAATAGTCAACTCGCAGGGGCCTAACATAACTTCCTCTTTAGTGTTTTAATTCAAATCTTTATTCATTAAACTCATAACAATTCAACAAAGACATTAACATTAAAATGAGTTTAATTTCCAATACATATTGATCCAAAACAGCGGAAAATTATTGCCCCATGCGTCCAAAATGACAAAGCAATCCATTTCGAAGAATATATTTGATTATCAAGGGATATTGATTTATATAATTTAGCAAAGTTATACCTGTGCGATTGTAAACAACAGTAAATTCGTTTAAATACAGAGAAATTGAAACCAAAATATAACCAGCAATTGTTGTCAAATACTAACACAAAAGCATACACTAAATGATGAAAAACCAATCATTTTTAAAAGGATGAAAAACTCATAACTTAACTATTCCTGAAACAATTCATTTCAATTTTTTGCACATTGTACTCATGATATGAAGTTTTTGATTGTCACTATTTAGAAAAATTTTTGTAATTTGTAGCTGTAGCGATTTTCAGACTTTATTTTCTGTGAAAAATTTTGGTGAGCAATTTTCGAGTCATTTCACTTTCCCGATAGAATTGGCATAAGAGGTTTATCTAAAAACGACAAACAATTTTCGACATTCTTATTTAAAAAAATTACGAGTATCTTCTGGGATTTTTCAATGACATTCTCATGTATCTTCAGGGACGATTTTAAATAAGCTGTTTCAAGTTAAGAATATCACTTGGTGAAATCGTCTGACAAAAGTTGTTCGTGTAGCAGGGTGTTCCGACCAACTTTTTTGTCACCTTCAAAGATAAATAAACAATTTTAAGCTATAATTTCAATCGTTCTCAGAGTTCATTTCGGACTGTAATATTTAAAATTAGCTAGGTTTATAGAATTAATAATCATGATTTGTACATTGTTATGTTTAAATAAACACATATCACAATGTAGGCATTTCTTTTGTATACTTGCGTATCAGCATTAAATTAAAACAGTTAACCCATCAAAAAGAATCCTTTGTAGTAAACAAAAACATTTGAACATAAAATAGTGATTAGATTGGGAAGTCTATCACAGCGCAGCTTTGCGAACTCAAGTATTGTTTCAACAGTGCAGGCAATTATGATGTTTGGTTGAATTTCAAAGTAACAGCATCATTCGTATTTAATCATTCGTGCACAGTGATAATCTGCTCTCCAATGAAAATACGCATACCATTCTGTAGGCCGCCATAGCTCAATAACAATCGTATTTTAATGTGATTTCATAAATTTAGATAGTTTTTAAAGCGATGAATATATGCAATCAGTATGAGAAGTTATTACATCACGCTGAATTCATGTCCAATGCAATGCAATAGCTGTACGACGAACTAACAAGGTAGGTATATCGGTAAATGCTGCTGAACAGCGGCCATAAAATAAGCACTTATGAATCAGAAATCAATTAAGCCTCCTAGCAGTACTCACATATATGTCATCAAATCAAAATCGAATTTTAAATGATTGTCATTACGCAACATTGAGGAGCCGAATTCAATGAAATTGAGCATATAAAATCTTCAATTGCAAATGCATATGTGAAGATTTCAAACGAATCGATAAATATACACTAGAGCTATAAGCAATTTCAACCACGGATAGATAAACGGGTAGGCTTTTCCAATGAGGTGGGATTCGGTTGGGCTCCATAGGGATGCACATGGTCTTCTTGAGGTGGAGTGGGTTGTAGTTGAGATGAATATTCGCATCATGGGCTGCATTGATATTGGTGGGGCAAATACTGTAACTTTAAATACTATTATAAGATGGTTTTTGTCTTTCTATATTATTGGCAAATAACATCCACTTCAACTATGAGAACACACTTGTTATTATTATGCTACTCTATCTCAAAACTTACTTAAAATTGGGGAAAACGAGAAAGCGAAAATCGTTAGTAAAAATACATAAGTATGACTTGTGTCATGGGGATGCGTGGGGACCCATGGGGATTAGGGCGAGGTGAAAAAAGTTTTTTTGATTTGTGAAAAAAGATTCTAAAAAGCTTCCTCTACTTCTAAAATAACAATTTTTCAAGTTTTTATGTAGTTGCCATTTTAACTCTGTTGGCTACCCCTATTTTTATTTGCAAGAGAGCAAAATTGCAAAATCCTCTAAATATTCTCCAATTTTATAGTTATGGTGCTGTACATAATTTTATAGCGCATCAAAAATCAAGAAAATTACACAAACTTTCTCAGGTTTTCCTTATTTCTCTTGTCAAATAATCGTTTAAAGCTTCCATTCAACTTCACTGCTATGTCATTGAACTGTTAAATTTAATAGATTTTAATCCTGGGAAACTAATCGCTTATCTTGACAAACGTAATAAAGAAAACCTGGGAAAGTTTATTTGGGTTTTCTTGGTTTTTTGAAGCCCTACAAATTGGTGTACAGCATAAGGCCAGGCAAGTAAAACATGGGGGTAGTCAGAAGATGTAAAACGCAACTGCGAAAAACATGAAAAAATGTGGTCTTAGAACTAGAGGCAACTCTTTAGAACACATTTTTTTCAAGAATCAAAAAACTTTTTCTCACTCCACCCTAATGTGGATCTCCATTAAAAATTTTGTTCGGTGAGGCAAGGTGGGTATCAAAATTCTGCCACATAGACAAGTCTGTAAATGGACCACCTTGTATATTTGGTGATGTGGGTATCTGACGCTAAATAAAGAATAGGTGTATTGGGCCAATTTTAAACATAATGTGCGGAAAAGTTTTTGACTGTGGGTGCGACACGTCTGAACCGGGGTTTGTAGTCTATTTACATAAATATTGAGATTTGCCGATGCTCACATTGGCTTTAGACCTCCTTAATATCTGAACATTATGTATGAGAACAACCTGAAAGTTTTGAAAAATCGAAATTTTCATTGAAGAATGGATAATCCTTACAATAACATCAATCAAATGAATACTTTTTAGCAAAGAACCCTGAATTATTTACATAATTTATTCAAATAAACCGAATGAAATAGTCAGAAAACGTGAGGCAAAATCAAAGTTCCAAGCTGCCAGATATTTTACGGCAGGGAAACAAATAAAGAATTAATAACGTTTTTGCACACTGGTAGTTTTTCAAATATAAAAACCGATAGGGATATTATTAATACCTACTAATGCAGGTTCTAAAAGAGGTTTAGCTTTCTCAAACTTATTATAAATTTTGTAGCCATGTTTATCTTGCTTGCTATATTAAAAAGTTCAAAAATCTCTATAAAATAAATTTCATTTGAAATACCCGTCGCAACCTCCAAACTGTCATCAGGCTGCAAATTGATGACAACCGCAGAAAATTTTTTGTGTGACATTAAATTCAATATTAAACAATATTTTCTTTATGCTTTAGTCAATTACACTTCAATAATGCTTATCTCTTCTCACAAAAGCTACTAGGCTACGTTAATATTCTATCCTTAAGCTGCCCTAAAATTTTTTAAACCTCTAATGATCTTTGAAAAAAATTAAAGGCTAACAAACCGCGATTTGCGACTGAGCACTTAATGTAGCAGAACGTAAGTCGCGCAACAAAAGCAACAATTAGCAATGAAACGTTTCATTAAAAATTCGTAAATGAATGTGGATGACTTAAAATGAAACATCAAAGAATTTGTAGTTTTCACTTAGCAGGCCTTCAAACTGTTTTTAATCAAGATACCGATGAATTTATTCAACCCAGGTACTAAAGCTGCAAAATAACAACAGTCAAAGTAACTGCAGACATTGAGTAGGAAATTATGAAGCATATAAAAGAATATTCAGAAGCTATGGTGCCATAAATACAAGATATGTTAAGGCTCGTCGCCAGAGGAAGATATGTAGTTATTATATTTAAGTGAATGTACCTAAAATATATTTCTAATTACAATTTGAATTAGGCTAAGACAACTAATTGTGTAAACTAGAATAAAACAATTAGATTTAAGATTATTACTATCTAGGTCTAGGCATATGATTATGCAAGTGCTTTCGATAATATGACAATAAGCAAATATAGTTTTGGAACTGTAGGCAGGGATGGAGAAATATTTTTGGATAAAGTCGGATCATACAAATATTCAAGTGAACCGCTGTTCTAATCTGTTCTTCTGTCAATATACAAAAAACGTATTAGGCCTGATTTGAAAAAATGTTTTAGAGACTTTTGGGTCCGACACGAGGCGATTAAAAGTCGTCGTGAAGTCAAGATGTTCAAGTTTCTTAAGTTTTCATATTATAAGACAACTTCTGTTAATTAGTTAGTTTCATAAAAAAATGACAACCAAAAATACACATTCAAAAACACTCAATTTGTATCAAAATTAAAGAGTCATTGTAAAGAAATGAATTGAATATTTAAAATTGCAAAAACTGTATCCCGCTGAAACAAAAAATTTTTCATAGGATTTTCTACCAAAATACTTCATGCTTATCAGCTAAAACAATATTTTTGTAATTTTGACTGCTAAAATGACCTATCTCTCTTTGGAAATTTGAGATTGGACATTTCTGGCGCCAACCAGTGGCCAATTCCTTCGCTTGTTGCGATACATATAAATGGTGAAAAGAACGATTTATTCAATTTCCAACACTCAAATCTCATGATACTGAAATATTAGCCAAGGTAGATTTAAATTTAAAAGATAGTCGTTGTCAGTCATATGGCAATGCTGCTAAAGTGAATGGTTGCTAGAAAAGGTCTTCCAGAATGACATACAAAATAAACAGTTGAGTATCTACGTCTCATGTGCAACACATTCACTGAATTTATTCGGACAAAGGTTAGCAGAATCATGCTCTCAAACTACAAAGCTATTCTGACTGGCAAAAACATTGAAATATTTTTCTCTGGTTTTGCTAATATTCTCAAAGCCTTGCTTCTCGCTTAAGACAACAGTACATCATTGCTTTTTGAAAAGGAGGAAAACGTTAATAAAAAAAATTACACCAAACAGCTGAAAAATTAGGTCATCTAGTTTCTACTGCATTTTAGGTATGTCGCACTACCAAGAATGCAGTAAGCCTCAATGATGTTGCAAGTCCTTGCTCAGTTGTCAAGGATTAAAAGTGATTATTGTGGCAGAAAATTCATTTAGCAAATAATTAGAAAGCATGACAGGAAAATTTTAATTTTTGTGGTGTAAAAGAAGATGCAAAAATAGAACATGACACATATTGAGAATTTTAAATTGCCTGGAACAGTAATGACGTGGTCGCTCAGTTCCACCAGTGTTTAATTTTTTTTAATAAATAATACTCGGAGTATTGTGATAAAATATTAAAAAATGATATTAAATAAAATTTGATCCCCAAGCCTTCACTTGAAAACAATCTAGCCCTCTGACCGATTTCGCCCTCCTATCGCTGGCCTAGAATTATCATTTTGTCAACAAGAAACTTTCTATAACAATGTTATCGAAAAATCAGATTTTTTCAATATCTTTGCATAATCTGAAATTGAAAAGGGCTGTCAAATAGCGAAATGCACAGCAACGACGTCTGTAAAATGAAACTGAAAACTGAAGTTTGGGCTTTTCAAACATGTCACAGATTTACTGCCAGGAACGGAACATTTCTTCGATTCACATATATCTTTGCCAAATGAATCAAACATTTTATTGAACAATGTTGAAACAATTTTTCGGTTTTATTTGCAGATGATGGTAGTAAATTGTTGTACACAAATTTTTTAAAGAACGAGTTAAGTTTGATGTCATGGGATACATTGATTTCTGAAATCATAGACTTCCCTGATAAATTAATCAGTGATTTTGATGTCATGCCAAAATCTATAAAAATGTTACCCAAATTGCTCTATAAATGCTGTTATTGATGACTGTAAATAAATTGTTTCTGAAATTGGGATTCTTTACTAAACACATGTAAATCGAATGAATAAAAAAACGAGGACCCGGCAATGAAATATTGTCCATCGGCCAATTGAATTAATGATTTTTAATGAGATAGGATAAATAACAGAAAAAATATATACCTTATTGTAAACTCGAACAGTGAAAGAATTAAACTAGCACAGCAGAAAGCAGAGAGGGAAAAGCGACCACAAAACTTAATCACAATGAATCATCCTAATTAGTGAAAATCTTACTCTTCTCAGTAAAGTTAAAATGCCAAAGTTTCATTTATAAATTACATCAGCGCAGGCGAAATAATATTTCTTGAACTTTATTACTGAAAGTAATTGCTGACAATGACAAGCAAAAACAAAATCAAAATTCACGCAAGTCGAGGTAAATCTCAAATGATGAGCAGAATGTACAAATACTTGGGAAATTCTCAATTTAAAAAAAGTCGATCATTATTGATCTCAGAACAGTGCGAACATTGCTACCAAAATGAATATGAAAATATTGCGAAATAAAGGCTTACAACTAATTATAATTAATAAAATAAACGTTATCGTACCAGAAATCCTATCTCCCATATATATGTATACTATTTTCTCTAAAAGTTTCGTACAAGGATTGTTTAGTAGTGGCGGTGGAACAAATTTTGTTCGTTGATGGGGGAGCAAGTTACATTACTTCCCAGCATATTAAATTACTAAGAGGACTTTTACGTCTTAAGTTAGAAAATTGAGGGAGGTTTTTTATATAAAGGTTTGTCTTGAGAAGGGGGAAGGGGAAAGCTACCTCACTTCCACTGTCATTCTTATATTTTTAAGTGTTTCCCAATTAAAAATAAATACAATTTTGGGTATGACAGGCTTCTGAAAATGTAGCGAAAATTATTCTAAAGGCACAACATTATCAAATCTTACAAAACTGGCAAGTAAACACATCAGTCAAGTCACAAATGAGTCTCTGTATATAGCTGCTTCTGCAACAATTACATGCAGATAGGTTAGACAGAACATTTTTCCATGTATTTTTAGAAGAAGGATTATGTTTATAGTTTATTTCAGTGGCTGTCAAGTGACAGTGAAAGGGTAAATACCAAAACATTTTAAGAGCAATTCACCATGGAATATATTTCTTCTGCTAAGGATTTTTTCATTAGATGCAAGCACAAATATCCATAACCAAAGTCAATAGATTTGACAAGTGAATCAGTGGACCTCGAATAATTCTTAATTTTATTACCTGTAGTGTTCACATCCAAATGTTGTCACTGCCCTTAGTATGTTCTCTAAACAAGCTGTTTCAATAGCATCCGCAGCACGTATTGTTAGGTTATTCAAATTGCTTAAAAAAATTCCCAAAATTCCCAAAATTTTAGCCATTTAAACTTACATTGCAAAGAAATCGTCATTTAATAAAGTCATTGAAAGATATGTATCTCGGAATGACAGAAAAGCTGTCTTAACATTTTCAGATTGTAAAACAGATCACCTTTTTAATTTTTAGTTTTGCGCAATGTATTTCGTCGGCTTCCAGGTTAAAGGTGATACGTAAGTTGTAAAATAATGGAAAATAAGTTAAGTGCTGGAGAGCAATGTAGTTGACAATACTTATTTTGCAATTTGTGCTATATAGCGTCTCTAAATATTGAACCGTATCTATGTATGAAATCCTGTTTCATTTGCCTAAACATGGGTAAAAGTAAAACAACAAAATTAAAATCAAGAGCGAGATAGTTTGCTTATATCTAATAAGTCCCGGCGATCCCTATTTTAGTTTTTCTAAACCCCCGCTTCTACGAAAATAAGTATTTATCTATTCAATTATTATATATATATATATATACATATATATGACATTAATTATAAATTTATGATTTCCTTGAAACCCAATGTGAATACTGGATATGTAACAATAAATATATGGATTACCATTATTACCCTACTTTTAGTTTGGCAGAGATGGACATGGGCCCAAGGCCAACCCATTAGGCCCCCGGCTCAGTCAAGCGCGAATCTGGCAAGGCCAATTTAAATGTCTATGATCTTTGGCAAAAAAAATCATTTAACTTTGTGGTTTGCCAAACCAAGTTTAAGTAATTAGAAACTCATAAAATCTACACACTGAAATTGAAAGACCGATTGAATTTTAGAAGAATATATGATAATGATGTAAAGTCTTAACATGTAAATTTCATTTCACCGTATTTTTTATAAATTATATAACCTTCATTGTATTTGGGCCCAATATCTACAATACATTGGACAAATTCCAGCACCATGTCAATTTCAAGCTGATCATCCTAATGACTATAAATTTTTGTTTATCATTCCATTATGGTAACCATTATATCGTACATAATGATATGGCAGCTCTTGTTGAATGGGTGAGCTTTATGATCTCACCCTAATATAGTTGGGTATAATAGAATTCAAAAACATACCTTATGTGAAATTGAGCAGTGATATTAAAATAAAAGATGTTAGGAAACGAAGTGGGAAAAGCGAATACAATCACTATGTGATTCGTTCAAATTAGTTCATATCGTGCTCTACCGTTCAAAGTTGATGATGATGCCGTGTAATGAATAAATTCAATCAATAACAAGAAACAAAATTCTTCCGTGCTAAATCTACACATTTTCATTTCGAGGGCAAGTCATTACACTGAGTTAACAAAAAAGTTTTTTCATGAAATGTTATTTTTAACACAGCTTGCAATCAAAAAAGTACTCTTACTATTCGAAATTCACATAAAATTCGAATGGCATTGTAACGAGGGCTTTACAATGCAAGAAATTAATATGGAGACATTTTGTGACTGTATACAACATAGTAAACTCGCATTTACTACTTCATGTCAACCTTGATTTTTTTGGTGCGTCTACGCGCTAGACTACATTATTAGTAGATCATAGAATAGGATCTACATTATCCAGTGCAGTGGCATCACTGAGGGGTGCAGGGGAGTGACTGCATCGGACCCACAAATGACAATAAATTTTATTCTCCAAAAATAAAAATAAAACTTATTATAAGAAATTTTAAACAAATTTGGGACCCCACGTTTTGAATTTAGAGCATTTGGGGCCCCAATATATCAAAATAACAAAAATTTGGCAAAAATTTGGGATCCACAATTAGAAATATTTCTTTAATTAACAATTTTAGACGATTTTGGAGGCCCAATAGCTATGCATATATTTAGTAAAAACGATTACTGAAAATTCAATTCATTGAATTGGGATGCGGTGCCCCAAAATAAGTTACTTTTAAACTGCAAATGGGGAACGAACAAAACTTTGTTTTTGTCAATGACAAGATTTCACTACCCTTTATCATACATCTTATTTAGTGATACAGAAAAGTGTTAGCTAAAGGTTTTTCTAATATTAACGACTGGTGGCATTAGCATTCCAGTGCCTTATAGTTCAGGAGAAAAATGAGGACAGACTTCCATAAACTTAATTTTGCAAATCTTGGCATTAACATTTTGTAATTGAAGAATACTNGACCGATTTCGCCCTCCTATCGCTGGCCTAGAATTATCATTTTGTCAACAAGAAACTTTATATAACAATGTTATCGAAAAATCAGATTTTTTCAATATCTTTGCATAATCTGAAATTGAAAAGGGCTGTCAAATAGCGAAATGCACAGCAACGACGTCTGTAAAATGAAACTGAAAACTGAAGTTTGGGCTTTTCAAACATGTCACAGATTTACTGCCAGGAACGGAACATTTCTTCGATTCACATATATCTTTGCCAAATGAATCAAACATTTTATTGAACAATGTTGAAACAATTTTTCGGTTTTATTTGCAGATGATGGTAGTAAATTGTTGTACACAAATTTTTTAAAGAACGAGTTAAGTTTGATGTCATGGGATACATTGATTTCTGAAATCATAGACTTCCCTGATAAATTAATCAGTGATTTTGATGTCATGCCAAAATCTATAAAAATGTTACCCAAATTGCTCTATAAATGCTGTTATTGATGACTGTAAATAAATTGTTTCTGAAATTGGGATTCTTTACTAAACACATGTAAATCGAATGAATAAAAAAACGAGGACCCGGCAATGAAATATTGTCCATCGGCCAATTGAATTAATGATTTTTAATGAGATAGGATAAATAACAGAAAAAATATATACCTTATTGTAAACTCGAACAGTGAAAGAATTAAACTAGCACAGCAGAAAGCAGAGAGGGAAAAGCGACCACAAAACTTAATCACAATGAATCATCCTAATTAGTGNGTATTGTGATAAAATATTAAAAAATGATATTAAATAAAATTTGATCCCCAAGCCTTCACTTGAAAACAATCTAGCCCTCTGACCGATTTCGCCCTCCTATCGCTGGCCTAGAATTATCATTTTGTCAACAAGAAACTTTATATAACAATGTTATCGAAAAATCAGATTTTTTCAATATCTTTGCATAATCTGAAATTGAAAAGGGCTGTCAAATAGCGAAATGCACAGCAACGACGTCTGTAAAATGAAACTGAAAACTGAAGTTTGGGCTTTTCAAACATGTCACAGATTTACTGCCAGGAACGGAACATTTCTTCGATTCACATATATCTTTGCCAAATGAATCAAACATTTTATTGAACAATGTTGAAACAATTTTTCGGTTTTATTTGCAGATGATGGTAGTAAATTGTTGTACACAAATTTTTTAAAGAACGAGTTAAGTTTGATGTCATGGGATACATTGATTTCTGAAATCATAGACTTCCCTGATAAATTAATCAGTGATTTTGATGTCATGCCAAAATCTATAAAAATGTTACCCAAATTGCTCTATAAATGCTGTTATTGATGACTGTAAATAAATTGTTTCTGAAATTGGGATTCTTTACTAAACACATGTAAATCGAATGAATAAAAAAACGAGGACCCGGCAATGAAATATTGTCCATCGGCCAATTGAATTAATGATTTTTAATGAGATAGGATAAATAACAGAAAAAATATATACCTTATTGTAAACTCGAACAGTGAAAGAATTAAACTAGCACAGCAGAAAGCAGAGAGGGAAAAGCGACCACAAAACTTAATCACAATGAATCATCCTAATTAGTGAAAATCTTACTCTTCTCAGTAAAGTTAAAATGCCAAAGTTTCATTTATAAATTACATCAGCGCAGGCGAAATAATATTTCTTGAACTTTATTACTGAAAGTAATTGCTGACAATGACAAGCAAAAACAAAATCAAAATTCACGCAAGTCGAGGTAAATCTCAAATGATGAGCAGAATGTACAAATACTTGGGAAATTCTCAATTTAAAAAAAGTCGATCATTATTGATCTCAGAACAGTGCGAACATTGCTACCAAAATGAATATGAAAATATTGCGAAATAAAGGCTTACAACTAATTATAATTAATAAAATAAACGTTATCGTACCAGAAATCCTATCTCCCATATATATGTATACTATTTTCTCTAAAAGTTTCGTACAAGGATTGTTTAGTAGTGGCGGTGGAACAAATTTTGTTCGTTGATGGGGGAGCAAGTTACATTACTTCCCAGCATATTAAATTACTAAGAGGACTTTTACGTCTTAAGTTAGAAAATTGAGGGAGGTTTTTTATATAAAGGTTTGTCTTGAGAAGGGGGAAGGGGAAAGCTACCTCACTTCCACTGTCATTCTTATATTTTTAAGTGTTTCCCAATTAAAAATAAATACAATTTTGGGTATGACAGGCTTCTGAAAATGTAGCGAAAATTATTCTAAAGGCACAACATTATCAAATCTTACAAAACTGGCAAGTAAACACATCAGTCAAGTCACAAATGAGTCTCTGTATATAGCTGCTTCTGCAACAATTACATGCAGATAGGTTAGACAGAACATTTTTCCATGTATTTTTAGAAGAAGGATTATGTTTATAGTTTATTTCAGTGGCTGTCAAGTGACAGTGAAAGGGTAAATACCAAAACATTTTAAGAGCAATTCACCATGGAATATATTTCTTCTGCTAAGGATTTTTTCATTAGATGCAAGCACAAATATCCATAACCAAAGTCAATAGATTTGACAAGTGAATCAGTGGACCTCGAATAATTCTTAATTTTATTACCTGTAGTGTTCACATCCAAATGTTGTCACTGCCCTTAGTATGTTCTCTAAACAAGCTGTTTCAATAGCATCCGCAGCACGTATTGTTAGGTTATTCAAATTGCTTAAAAAAATTCCCAAAATTCCCAAAATTTTAGCCATTTAAACTTACATTGCAAAGAAATCGTCATTTAATAAAGTCATTGAAAGATATGTATCTCGGAATGACAGAAAAGCTGTCTTAACATTTTCAGATTGTAAAACAGATCACCTTTTTAATTTTTAGTTTTGCGCAATGTATTTCGTCGGCTTCCAGGTTAAAGGTGATACGTAAGTTGTAAAATAATGGAAAATAAGTTAAGTGCTGGAGAGCAATGTAGTTGACAATACTTATTTTGCAATTTGTGCTATATAGCGTCTCTAAATATTGAACTGTATCTATGTATGAAATCCTGTTTCATTTGCCTAAACATGGGTAAAAGTAAAACAAAAAATCCAACAAAATTAAGATCAAGAGCAAGATAGTTTGCTTATATTTAATAAGTCCCGGCGATCCCCATTTTAGTTTTTCTAAACCCCCGCTTCTACGAAAATAAGTATTTATCTATTCAATTATTATATATATATATATATATATATATATGACATTAATTATAAATTTATGATTTCCTTGAAACCCAATGTGAATACTGGATATGTAACAATAAATATATGGATTACCATTATTACCCTACTTTTAGTTTGGCAGAGATGGACATGGGCCCAAGGCCAACCCATTAGGCCCCCGGCTCAGTCAAGCGCGAATCTGGCAAGGCCAATTTAAATGTCTATGATCTTTGGCAAAAAAAATCATTTAACTTTGTGGTTTGCCAAACCAAGTTTAAGTAATTAGAAACTCATAAAATCTACACACTGAAATTGAAAGACCGATTGAATTTTAGAAGAATATATGATAATGATGTAAAGTCTTAACATGTAAATTTCATTTCACCGTATTTTTTATAAATTATATAACCTTCATTGTATTTGGGCCCAATATCTACAATACATTGGACAAATTCCAGCACCATGTCAATTTCAAGCTGATCATCCTAATGACTATAAATTTTTGTTTATCATTCCATTATGGTAACCATTATATCGTACATAATGATATGGCAGCTCTTGTTGAATGGGTGAGCTTTATGATCTCACCCTAATATAGTTGGGTATAATAGAATTCAAAAACATACCTTATGTGAAATTGAGCAGTGATATTAAAATAAAAGATGTTAGGAAACGAAGTGGGAAAAGCGAATACAATCACTATGTGATTCGTTCAAATTAGTTCATATCGTGCTCTACCGTTCAAAGTTGATGATGATGCCGTGTAATGAATAAATTCAATCAATAACAAGAAACAAAATTCTTCCGTGCTAAATCTACACATTTTCATTTCGAGGGCAAGTCATTACACTGAGTTAACAAAAAAGTTTTTTCATGAAATGTTATTTTTAACACAGCTTGCAATCAAAAAAGTACTCTTACTATTCGAAATTCACATAAAATTCGAATGGCATTGTAACGAGGGCTTTACAATGCAAGAAATTAATATGGAGACATTTTGTGACTGTATACAACATAGTAAACTCGCATTTACTACTTCATGTCAACCTTGATTTTTTTGGTGCGTCTACGCGCTAGACTACATTATTAGTAGATCATAGAATAGGATCTACATTATCCAGTGCAGTGGCATCACTGAGGGGTGCAGGGGAGTGACTGCATCGGACCCACAAATGACAATAAATTTTATTCTCCAAAAATAAAAATAAAACTTATTATAAGAAATTTTAAACAAATTTGGGACCCCACGTTTTGAATTTAGAGCATTTGGGGCCCCAATATATCAAAATAACAAAAATTTGGCAAAAATTTGGGATCCACAATTAGAAATATTTCTTTAATTAACAATTTTAGACGATTTTGGAGGCCCAATAGCTATGCATATATTTAGTAAAAACGATTACTGAAAATTCAATTCATTGAATTGGGATGCGGTGCCCCAAAATAAGTTACTTTTAAACTGCAAATGGGGAACGAACAAAACTTTGTTTTTGTCAATGACAAGATTTCACTACCCTTTATCATACATCTTATTTAGTGATACAGAAAAGTGTTAGCTAAAGGTTTTTCTAATATTAACGACTGGTGGCATTAGTATTCCAGTGCCTTATAGTTCAGGAGAAAAATGAGGACAGACTTCCATAAACATAATTTTGCAAATCTTGGCATTAACATTTTGTAATTGAAGAATACTTTGAAATTTCAATAAAGTTTAAACGCTTATAACTAATAGAGATGTCCAATATCCGACAAACCCACAAAGTAAAGGAAGAGTAATATACGTTTTAAAATTCCAAACGGTGCCGGGTCTTCGGCAGAAAATACTTGCGATCAGCCGCTGCGCTCCCATGGGCTTACTCCTTATTATTAGCAGAACATTATCTAGAATTTGAAGGTTTTTTTACAAAATAGTTAATACTTTCACCAGGTTTATGCATTTTAACATTTGCCAACGGATGTTTTAATATCCAATGACTTCGAAAATTCCCAACAGGCTTGGAAAAAATTTTCAAAATATAGACAAAACATTTAGTTTAAACTTTGTTCAAGGCTAAAGGTAATTAGGCGACAATATCATTTCAGGAAAACACGGTAATTCCTGCAATTATCCAATTCCCATTCAATGAAATACAATAGCTTGCAGAATTCCGAGTGAAGGAAGAACTAGCGCAATTCAATATTCAATAACGGAGCCTCTATTAGTCTCTCGATAGCAAATTATTTTACCAGTGCTTGACTCGGCCCAGAAGCTGCTTAAGCATGATGAAAGCAATCACCAAACTGCCGAGGTTTAAGAACGTAACTTACCAGAACTTGTCTCTCTCCCAAACAGACAGCATTTCCTGGTTAAGAAATAAATAAAATGCTTAAATTTGCTAATACATGTAGACTTGTATTATAGAGAACGCATGAAACAGGAGTTCTATAACAATTCAATGTAGTTGCATCATTTTATGACAAGTCACATTTTGCATTTCGAGACACTGTAGACTTGCAATATTTTGACGCACATGATGTATTCAGACATTGTATAATTCTTCCAAATAGTAATGAATTATTAATACATTTGTTATGTAACAAGGGGCGCCACAAATTTCTACCGCTAATAGGGTAAAACCTCATAATAATCAAAATGTGACTTTTCGCTTTCTAACACGGTAGCATTGAATTATTAATACATTTGTTATGTAACAAGGGGCGCCACAAATTTCTACCGCTAATAGGGTAAAACCTCATAATAATCAAAATGTGACTTTTCGCTTTCTAACACGGTAGCATTGAATTATTTAATACATTTAAGTACGTAAATCTTTCAGCAAATGAAAAAAATCTATTGCGAAATTTCCCGACAACCATCGGTTGGAAGACAATGACTATTGCAAGTGAATGCACTTTCTTCAATAAACGACAGTTATGTACAGAAATAAATAGCATTTAAACTATAAAATTAGGACATTTCGGATAAATCTGGGAATCAAAAAGTTAATAACTAGGCTTACAATGTTTTGAATTGCAATAATCTTTTCGAAAGCCGAATTTCTATCCAAAATTGTAGTCATCATGAAATATTAAAATGGTTTGTGGGGCAAGTGAGCATGCATTTAGTATAATATAGGTGTACTATTTATTAATTTACAATGAAAATATAATTTTACATAAATTTCAACAATGGATACCTCAAATAAGGTGATTTACTAAAATCATCTAGCAACCACAATACTACAAAATAGTTCTACAAGAAATCAAAATTCAAACATTGCAAAAAGTTTTCATTAGAGTTGGAAATGGGGTGATATTGTTGGTCCCAGCTCAGTCTGGTTCATGATCTTATGCCCAAGCCAAAATTCATAAAAATTGCTCCATGAAAGGACCAAATCAACGTCAATATATTTAAAAATGGACTATTCTGATATGTACTGGATATTAATGTTTCTAATTGTTCAACATATTTTGCAAAAATTGGATCTGCAAAGTGAGCTGAATTCACCAGGGTTTAAACATTTTGTTTGTCTGCCTACGTTTCTCTATAACGTTTATTAAAAATGTGTATCAACTGATTTAAGATTGGGCCCAGCTCATTTTCAAAATATTAAATTTCGGTCCAGGCCCAACCCAGCTCAGCCTACTGGTCCACATTTTGTCATGGGCCATTTAAAATTCTTTTTATTCTGTCTATTTTCAAACAAGAAAATTCCCAACTATAAAAAAACGAAATAATTTCATAACTCGTTTAAAATAGAATGACTATCGGGAAGCCATAAGCCCATACAATGAAAAAATTGTTGGCATTTCAGATGTGCGATGAATCTCGTGCATGTCTAGAATATTGTAGAAAAATGGATTTGCATAGAATTTACAGTTCCTATACACACGGGAAGGGTTTTGCTGCTGGTAATGGGAGGGATAAATAATAGAAAAAAATACATACCTTGTAAGAACTTCAATTGAGCAATGAAATAATTAAACTAAAAAACGCCAGGAAGCAGAGTGGGAAAAGCCAATTCGAATTAGTTCATATCGTTCTCCTCCGACTAAAATTAAAATGAGTGCGTTAAATTAGAGGAATAAAATAAAATATTTCTTGAATAAATATACAGAAATTGGAAAAACTCGAATCTTGTGCTAAATCTAACACTACAAATAAAGTGTAATATTTACAAATATTTGAGCAATAACAATGTCTCGAGAAATTTATAGGACAACCATTCTTAGCATAAAAACTACCTGAAAAAAATACATTTATAAACTCAAATGGTTTTGCTCACAATTAAGAAAATTTACAAAATAAAACATGTTTATACACTGGAAATATTTTCAGGAATTACTTTATACGTGTGTACATTTGAAATAAATGAATTCCATAAAAAATCTCAAATTCAAAAATTTGTCGGCTGAGCATATACCACATGGTCAGGGGTGCACGAAAATTTTCTGACGCGGGGCGGTGGTAATCTCAGTAATGATTAAGTGAGTCACAAAAAATTTGGAAATATTGAAAAAATAGGCCCTAAAATGCCATTCAAAACCTTAGATTTTAATTTGTTTTTAAATAATTTGACGAAATTTTTTGATTTAACAAATCAAAATCAATTTTGAAAACTTTACTGCGGGTGTCTTTCACCATGTCCTCTTGCTTACGCCACTAAACATGGTAATTGCCCCAGGAATCGAAATATGTATATATTTTAATGTTGTGGAGTTCGATTTGAGATGCGATCATTTTTTCGTAAAGTGATGGCTAAAACAGTAATTATGAGGTTTTGACCTGGAATACAAAAATGAAACAATACACATGCTCTTTAATTAATAAATGATTTTTTTGGTTTATCCGTGAATCAGTGTTTGACTTTTATATATAAAATATATTTTTTAATAATTGTAATACCTCACAAATATTACAAAAGATGCATTGTTCATTTCTAAGAGAATTATTCTTTCGCATGCTCAACAGTTGAGTTGAGACCTATTCAAAAATGAAAATTATTTAATCTTCATCAGAAATATTAAATATTTTTAAAAAATAAAACATATTTTGTGCAGAAAAACGAACAGAAAGAAATTATTTTATCCAATATAGTTTCAAATGACTATTAGATGCACATAACATGCAATTTTTTGTAGGGAAAGCTGTAAGTTTTAGTAATAGAATTAAAAGATTAAACAGAAGATGCTAGTACTATAAAAGCACATTTGTAGTTTAATCGATTTCTGTTAAAGGTAAGTACTAGAGACTAGCGCGGTACAGGCTTGGAAAATTATTTCCACCACAGTGAAAAAAACTTCAATGTCCGTTTTGTAAATATATGTATATGACTATCACAAATGTGTAGATTTTATTTAATATGCAGGGTTAGGAAGTACACAAGATGCATTGCAATATTTAAAATAATATAACTTGCAAAAAGTCATGTTATTGTTTTGTGTTTTCTTGAAACTAAAATAGATTTAGGCAGAAAATTTGTGTTAAATCAAGTAAATCAGAGCTTGTGTGCTGGCCAGTGACTTATAAATTGATCGGTGTACAAAATCTTGTATTGAGACACTGTGAAGGAATCAGCTTTGAAAAGATTGCTACGAATTCATGGCAAAAATATTTTGCGGGAAATATAGTGAGATTGAAAATTTCATACATTATAGTTGTTAATATTTTCATAATACAGAGCATTTTTTCTTTCTTCCATTAATTTAATTGATATATTACCATCATTTTTAGGTACCCGAAGACAGGGTGAACACAACATTTTCACTAATACCTAGTGGGATAACCTTTGCTCTGCAAAACGCATTGCACGCTGCTGTGGATTCATTCAGGCAAGTTAGATATACACTCTGGAAGCAATTTAAAGAAATCATTTTATTTGTATAGAGTGGACGTGGAATGGTAAGAAACTTCGACAAAAATTCCAAAGATTCTCTATGATTATCGAGTCTGGAGAATGAGCAGAACAGACGACTCGAGTAAAATGAGCTTTGTATCTGCAATTAAGCATTAAACCCGCACTTGAAAAACTAAGTATTCTAATCACATCAGTGAATTATTGGACTTCCCGCACGTTGTCCATGCCACTGAAGATGCTTCATGTATTGTCGAAGGTCACATCAACATGTGAAAAAGAAATTTTTCCACTGCAGTTAATTTGTGTGTGCATTTCTTGGACAAATTCCAAGGTTTATTTAAAATTCTTCAGCAGAATTATTTTGTCTCATATTACAAATTTTCGGCAGGTTAATGCATATGAAATTAATGTAATTTACCAACTGATTGAAGTGTGCTATAAGAATACTCCGTCACAGGAAATTCCTAGATCGACTACTGTTTGAACTAAATGAATAAATTGATGTTACAATCCTATTATTATCAATCTTAATCATTCGTTAGTAATATTGAAGGTTTAAATCGCTCGTTCTGAAACGAGGTTAACATGGAGTCTACGGGTCAACGTATTTTTACTGGGGGTTTCCACATACAAAATAGCGAATTGGGGGTCCATAGTGACATTTTCATGGTCCATAGGGCAATTCTAATTCAAAATGGTTTTCATTACTGAGAATGGAATTTCTACAAAAATGTGCACCATTTTAAAATACCAAAAGAAAAAATATTCAGAGCTGTTCTATTTTTTATAGTAATTAAGTACAATGAAAAAACAGCGACATTTTAGTTTAGTTTTCCTTCAAAATAAAGCAAAATACTTAACTATATTTAATACATTTAAAATATTTAATATATCCTTTGGTAAATTCGCCATTACTTAGATTTAATACATCTAAGCGTCTTGTTAGTACATTTGTTACATCATATTAACAATGGCCTCACCAGAAAGTTTGGGGGGTGGGTGTGGTCAGTGAATTGATCATGTTGACTTTACGACGACTTTTAAAATATGCGCTAGAAATTTGAAGCATTATAATCGCCGTGAACAAAAACTTAAGGAATTTTAAGCTTTGCGTATGGAGGTACTCAAATGAATATTCAAGAATGGGATAGGATTCGGTTCCTGGACAAAGTAAAAAACATTGCAAACCGGATGATTGGGGCTTAACAGGGAGGATAAGGATGCCTGAGCCAACTCACCTATCAAGAAGAACGACAGGCTAGCAGTAATATTAAGGGGATGTATGACTATAACTTACACATGCATCACAAAAGTATATGTAGAAGTTCAGAAAAACAACTAAAAAATTTTTAAGACTTAATAGGTATTTTCTATTAAAGGCCTAATTGAAGGCAAAATATGAACATAATAAAAAGAAAACAAATCAAAATGTATGTATTAAGGTAAATGAATTATAAAAATGCCAATCGCCTCTCGTCAGACTAAAAAATCTAAGGCCGCGAATTCTTAAGTAGCGTGCACACCTACAACTTTGCGCACAACTTTTTGGGTAATTATAAAGTTCACAGCAAAAATATTTTGCGTACACACTTCCAACTTTGCGCGCAACTTTTCGGGTAATTATAAAGTTCACAGCAAAAATATTT
>CABFPE010000104.1:1366781-1390566 GCA_900660155.1 Hofstenia miamia
TATATATATATATATATACTGGGTGTCCCACAACTTACGCAAAATTTAAATTGTTGTAAATTGCTTCAGTTTAAATCTTCTCTCATTATTTTTTTAATGAGTAGGACACATACAGGAATTTTGTTCACCATAATCATTTTTATTATTTGACATTGTTTTCGCATCAACCCAAGGATTATTGGATTACAAAATTTGGAAAACAACTAAAATCTTAAATCAACATAATTTGGCTGTAATTGGGTGTGGTTTTATAACGTCAAGAGCTGTAATATTTAAAAAACTATTGCTAAATAATAAGTTTTAAACCTTGGCGATTTCGTATTGAAATGCTTTATAATTATCAAAAACGAATGTTAATAATGCTTTTTAACACTAATAATCTGACATAATATTTTTCAAACTGAGCCAATTAAATAACAAAGTTGATATATTTATATAACTCCAATAAATAAGTTTGTTCCATTAAAGATAATTCTTTTATTTTAAATAGCATAGAATGATAATTAAATAACTCTATTAGACAACAGTTGAATTGTTACAAATGGTGTTATAAAAATTAGTTGCAATATATGATTGCAATGTCACTACAATAACAGCATTTTTTACTAAAAATATACCAACTACATTTACAAATCCTTGAAGTAAAGTTTGTCCTGGGTCATTTATGTGATATTTCGTTTTAAATATTCAATATAAAGTTTGTAGAAAGGCTACCATTGAACTGTACGTCGGTCAATGTGCTTTTCTGTTTTACAAAAATGTGTTGAGAATGCGCGCAAACGAGGCGATTGCGTTGTTTACCTACTTGAGAAGTTGCATGTGGAAGGTCTCAGCTGGGAAATTAAACAACTGTTGGCAACTAGTTGCGAAGCCAATTATATCTGCGCGCAAACGATAAAACTTTGAAATTTCAATAAAATTTAATTAATCTAGCAACAAAAGTTGTATCGTTTGCGCGCTACCTAAAACCTTTTTTTCACATCAGCGCTAACACGTTTTTTGTGTATTGCCAAAACAACAGATTAGAATAGCGGTTCACTTGAATATTTGTACGATTCGACTTTATCCAAAAATATTTTTCCATTCCTGCCTACAGTTCCAAAACTATATTAAATTATTATTATATTATCGAAAGCACTTGCATAATCATATGTCTAGCCCTAGATAGTAATTATCTTAAATCAAATTGTTTTATTCTAGTTTACACAATTCGTTGTCTTAGCCTAATTCAAATTGTAATTAGAAATATATTTTAGGTACATTCACTTAAATATAATAACTACATGTCTCACTTAATCAAATGCGTCCACTAACAAACTATGTTTCTCGTTGGAAGTAAGCATTAAAAAACTAATACCCACAACATTTATCTAGCAATGATGAGCTGGCTTTGCACTAGCTGCCTCATAAATACGTTCAACTAGGGCTGTGTGTTGTGCACATGACAGTATGAAATTGTCTGGTTTACTGCTACTAACTGCTTCAGCCGCTAAAATAGTTAAAATTAATCCCAGTCCCAGCTTTTTTATTTTTATATAAATGTAATAGAATGAGCTGCTTGTGATGTTTATTTGGCAGGTAAATAAATGCTATTTAATACGTAGTGACAATAATGAAACTGCAAAGCTCTATAACTTGCAATTCTACAATAAAATTTTCCACATCATTTCATTTGATTTTATTTCATTAGGGGGAATGGGGCTTAAGCCCCTCTGGCGATGGCCCTGTATATAGATTCATACAATTTACTCTTGTTCGGTATTCCTGCTACTCTGCTCCATAAGTTGCAGTTGTTGCAGAATTCTGCTGCTCGCTTCGCTATGAATCTTTGCCCATTTTACAGGCTTTCCAGTTCACTATCGCATTGTTTACAAAATTTTCCTTACTGTATGAAAAGTTTCGCACAGTCTTGCGCCAAGATACATTTCGGAACTTTTTGAATTTTGTGATAATGGTCGTTAACTTAGATCTAGTGATCAACTTAGGTTAACTGTTCCACTTGTTAGTTCATCCAACTCTTCACGAGCGTTATAAGTTGCTGGTCCTATGGTATGGAATGATCTACCTCTGAATGTTAAGCTGTCTGCTAACATAAGTGTATTAAATATGAGGTAAATTCTCACCTTTTTCTGATGGCTTTCTGATAATTGTTTTATGTTGTTGCGGTTTATACATGAAAATTATTATTTAATATTATTATTTTATTAGTGATTTTTTGCGGGTGGTCCAGGTAAAAAATTAAGAGGAAAAGGGAACCATGGGTAAAAAAAAGGTTGAGAAGCACTGGTTTAACATAAAAAATAAGACATTTTCTCGCACAGTGAAAAAGTTGAAAATAAAATTCAATGTACAGGTATAGAACATAACTCCTTTATTTATCAATTGGATAGAGGTGAAGTTATACATCTGTCGCGGTTTATTGTTATATACAACACTATAAATTTCTTCAGCAGACATAGATGTAGTTGAATGGCGGCATAAAAATAATTGTGATCAAAAGGTAGTATTTGTTTTGCTTGTTAAGTAGACAGTTGTAAATATATACTTAATCATCGAAAAAGACAGATGAAGCTGATAATAAACACAAATTCAATAAATAAAGGGTTTCAATAATTTTGTATTGATGCTAACATTTCTCATGCAATTATAAAATTGTTGTTTTTTATTTTTACCAAGAACATCTTACTTGTAAGATTTCTTATTATTGACGCAAAATGTTAGAAATTTTTACATTGAAACTTATGCATTGGTTTAAATTTATAGCCTTTACATACAAAATTGTTATTTTTGGTACTCTCAAAAAATGTTAGTTTTTCATGGACTTTTTAAAAAATCGCTATAACTTTGTAATCCTTGGCCCTATCTGAACTTTGCTGTTCGAGAATATTAATTCTTAAAACGATTTGTTTGAAGTGCATTAGGTTAATAACGTTAATTGAAGGATACGTATTTTATATCTATGTATTCTATACATCTATATGTACTTATATGTATGTATTTCATGAAAAACTATCCTTTATGTAGATTTACAAGCAAAATTACAACATATCACATAAAATTAACTGCCATTCAAAATCAGAGAGTCTCATGTCACTGTCACGATAACTAAAAACTCGTTTCCAGCAAATAATTAATCAGCAGAACATTAAAATTATTCTCCCACTGCTTGACGTGTTGTCAATTATTGTGATAAATTGGTAGAACATCTTCTGGAATCGGGACTTAAGTATGACTTTATCTTCGTAAAATTAAAGTACTTAATTTGGTTTTTGACATAAACTACATTGCTAGGTGTTATGACTGTCAAATTATTTTAGTAAGAAACATTTAGCTATGGGCAACACGGACTTAGTATACGGGCACGGACAATTCGAACAGGCCTATTTTTATGGGTAAGATCTAAGACAGAACACAGGCCCTACCACATTTTTTAATAATAACTACAAAATCATTTTCTATTTCATAGCATTACGAAGACGACGCAAGAAAATAATTCTCACAAATTTTTAGTGTTGTCAAATTATTCTTGTACAAATTCGTCTAACTTCAAAACGTTTCTGCTTTATAGTGCTTCAATAATGTACAGCATAAACATAAATTGGCCACCACAAAAGAATTTCTATTAATCTTATTTGAAAATTTCTAAACAGTATGTTTATAATATTATGGTATTAAATGCATGCGATAAAGTAACTGCTTTTTTGAGTTTGGGAATACCAGTAGGGTTGAAATTGAACTACTTACGGGTCAATTCTCTCCGAGTGTTATAGATCAGGGATCGTTAGATTTTAATCGCGATTAATAGTATGAAAAAAAATTTTGGCGATAGATTAATCATAATCGCTGCTGCCAGGAGATTAATAATCGCGATTAATCGTCGATTAATCTACTTCTGATTAAAAATATTTAAAATACAATGTATCAATTGAAAGATATTCAAAATAGAAAATATCAACTATTATTGTTATTTGAGATTATTTCCTGAAGTAATTTTACTCCACATGTGCTTGCTAGGGTAAAGAAATATTTGGATCTCTAAGTCGAGGGGTAATAAACGATTTTGGAAATCAGATAGAGCATAACCAGCTAAGCTGAACAGTCTCTCAACCTGATTAGAAGTTGGCGTGATAAAATCGAGGATCTTTATACATAGAATTAGGCGACATCCGACGCTTCCTAAATATGTTAGATGCCTAATCATCACGCTCTTCTTCTATGTCCGGTGTTAAGGTTTTCTTTTGTAAAACATGACACAAGAATAGTGGCCATAGATGACAACACGTAACTGAATGCATAAGCATCAACTTAAGTAGAATAATCTAGATTAATCAAGCACGCTGTTTACGATTAATCTAATCTACTTGACCAACACGATAGATTAATCCATCCGATTAATCTCGATTAAACGTGTTGGATCCCTGTTATAGACTACACTTAATTCCGTGGTCTGTCATTATCTTCATAATTGTTTATACAATAGCCTCAATTATTTACATGTTTGAATTGTAGTGAACAAAAGCACTTGACTTATTTAAATGCAAATTCACTAAATTCTAATAATTTTAAGAGAACCAGCTCCAAAATCCAAATTGTGCAAAAAACAGTAGCAGTCAAGAGATTGTCTCACAGTTTTGTAAAGTGTACCCATATGAAATGAGTATATAGAAAATGCCATATCGAACCTCTAATACTATACTTGAACATTCCAAAAGAAAACGGATACCTGTTTTCACTAAAATTCTATATAATATATCAATATACTCAAAATAACTAACAGTAGGATATTTCCTTTTTTACTAAACCTAATTTTGTCAATATGTAGAGTAGGACCGTAGCCAACATTATCATCTAAAGGGGTCTACATGCATTCAGGAAGGGTTAAGAATTTCGACATTATTCCTTAAAATGTAAACTAAAATACTAGCAAGAACCTACACAATATTAATATTATGTTGCATGTATTGGCAGGGGTGTAAAACAATAATGGATGATAGTATTATAATACCACCAGGAATTAACCTGTTCCTGACACGGACTATTTATCGTATGTTTACCTTTGTAACAAGCCTACTTTATGTATATATATAAATGTACTAATGTGATTTTAATAAACGATTTTACTAGTACTGCTTAACATTTTAAAAATGGATTAAGGGCAATATTTGCATGCAATACCATGCAATATGGAATGGATAGGATTTTATATGGCCATTATTTATGCATAGTGGTACCCTAGATCACAATAATTATCCCATAATTCTATTCTCATAACATGTTTTTTAACTGTAAAACACTTCAAAAATGTCATTTCACGTTTATAAAATATTACGCTAAAATAAATACTATCGTTTAGCCACTTATTGCACATTGCTCCACAACACAATTGACTATGTAACATATTTCGCTGCTAATGGGTGGAAGAAATTCGGACTTTCCCCAAAAATGGAATTGGTTGCAATCATTATGTTGAACATTTGCTTATGCAATACTTCTACACGATTTTCTTTACATTTAATACAACGAAATGGCATTATGATATGGTCAGTCTTCCATTTTCATTTTTTCTATTTATTTGCCAATTCGTAGAATAGCCTTTAAATACGACCACTCCTAAAAAATCTTTCCTATTTTAAAATACAAAAACCAATCAATTTTTTTAAAGTCGATAGGTATAATGAAAATATTTATTTCTTAACGAGTTGGCAGCAACCATCAGTGGCGTACCCAGGGGGGGACATGGTGGAATGTCCCCCCCCCGTCAGGTTTCCAAATTTAATTTTGACTGGATAAATCAAAAAATTTTTCGTAAAAAATTGAAAAATTTAAAATCTAGGATCATGAAATGCATTTTTTAGGGTCTATTTTCTCAATGTTTTCAAAAATTTTCGAGGGGCTTCGCCCCGCATTAGGGAATAACAATGATGTCCCCCCGTCAGAAAATCCTGGGTATGCCCCTGGCAACCATACACCAATCATATAAATACAAATAATGCGAATGTGTCGACAAAGTTTGTCGAGCTGCCAAAGTTTGACTGCATGCCAATGTTACTAAACCGTAAACATATTTCGAAGTGTCTTAAATTTTTTTATGATTTCTTGAAAAATATTTTAAAAACTCATGGACTAATAAAGTTACAAAATCAAAAGAATAGGGGCTGTCTCCTCGATCATTTACGTGCCGTACGATTGCAGTTGCATTAAAACGTATTTTTGCGCGCATTCTGCACCACAGAATTTTCAAAGAAAAATATTTAATTTTTTCAAGTACTTCAGCCACTGAATAGGTCTTAGTACACATTTTCAATATTACGTTCACATTCATAAATAGATGTGTACATGGCTCACGATTTCCAAATTTTCTAACTGGCTTGGAAAATATGGGAAAACATTTTTTCCTTTTAAAAAGGGAAATAAGCTGTTTAAGAATAATCACTGAGCTGCACACATTTTACATATTTATTAAGTTTTTTTTAAATAAATTTCATTATTCAAACGACTGGTAACAAGTCAAAATTCAATTTAATTGTGTAAAATATGCCCTCAAAATCAAATGAACAGGTTTTCTTCTGTAAGCAAGACAAGTTATATGACAAAAGATTTCTTGCAAAAAGCAGTTTTCAATGCGGAATCTGGCATTATTTTAATAATTTTCCTATACACAATTTGCACGTACGTTATAAGTAGTGATAAAGCCAAAACAAAAAATAATGTAAATGACTGAAAAAACTATGTTATCAATCGTTTTTATAAAATTCAGAAAGTTACCACGAATTAAAATTTTACTCATTATAAAAAAAGTGAAAATTCATTCTTGCTAAAACTTGGTATTTAATGAAGGCCCCAATTTCAGCTTTTTCAATTACCCCTTATCTTTATATGCAGGCTCTTTTTCAGAGGGTATCTGAATTTCTAATCACTTCCTTCAAATATAAAAGAATTTAATACATTTGCCGTTGATGTGATAATGACAAAATGGTTGTTTTTGCAAAAGTTATGATATTTGACATTTAAAATTTTAGATTTGCTAAAAACGATTTTGCTTAAAACAGAATAATTGAAGAATTCAAATTTATTTTGTTGATTTTAAAAATTACAGCAATAATAATTTTTTAAGTATTAGTTTTACAATGTTTAAAAAGAACGACAAATTTAAAAAACAGATGGCATCAATTAGGGGTGCGGATAATTTCTGCAATAGTGAAGTAAGATTAAATTTTTTACGATGATAATAGAAATGAGAGTAGTTTTTTCTAAAAAAAAATAGCATATAAGCAGTGAACTTTTTAGATATTACAAAACACAAAATGTAACCACGCTTAGAAAATGAATTTTAGTTTATAATGTCACTGACATACCATCATTTTCTAATCATTCTAAACTACTTCAAAGATGAACATGCAAATTAAGTATAAAAAATAAGTAGTTACCGCACACTGTATGTTTTCCATTCATATTTAATTGCTAAGCAACCATATCTTATAAAATATGAAAGACGAAGACTAAAGAACTGCAATCAATATCGAAACTATATCACATTTTTTATATGACACAGAAGTAATGCGTTATAATATATTGACAACACGATTACTATAAATATAGAATTCTAACGCAGACAGCGTGTATAGATTTAAAAATAAATGATGGATTACTGCTAAACGAAATCCAGTTTATAAGGGGTGCGTTTTCTTTTCTGATTAACGATTTCAAAGTCTGAAATACAATCCTATTCATCTCTTTCAATTAGAGGCAAAAATTCATAAAAATGGATTATGCTTCAGGTCGAAATTCCTAGCAATTTGAAAAGGGGAAAAATGAAGGTACAGCGAAGTCAAAAAATAATTGTTTATAGTCCATATTTCATTATTTTGTCAGCAGATATAAGTGCATTTGCAGAAACAAAGACAGAAATTTCAATTATGGAAGTAAAACTTAAGTAGAAAACGTATGGCATCAAGGAAAAACCAAAGTAACACAAGCAAAATAAGAAATAAAAACTGCAAAATGTCGACCAATTTAAACAAGTTACTCGAATTCAAATATCACATATAAATAAATATTAAGAAGCTATCTTGCAATGCCGTGTCTAAACATTTTTGGTAATAATGTCACTGTATTTAAAATAGGAACTATAATCTTGTTTAAACAAATTATTCCTGATAAAGCATATGTGAAATTAATCAAAACAACTAATGCTTAAAGGTAGTGTTGTTGTGATTGCTAAGGCTGCGATTAGACATGATGCTATGGTTTCCATGGGGTGAAATGTACAATACTTTCATTGTAAATACATTTCAAAAATTTACGAACAGTGCACGTAAATCAACCCAAATGTAGTAAATGCTTTGTATATGAAATTTATAAACAATGTGTTGAAAAATAATATTTACATTTTGAGATTTTTAAAATTTAGTGAATATTTGATAATAAGTTTCTAAGATGCTAAATTTGGTCTAGCTTATTAAAGAATTAAAGATATTTTTTGTAAGGATCACAAAATGGGCCGATTAGGTATTACTTTAAATGAAACGCTCAGAGTTTGGGCAAAGTTTTAGGCCCATGTCCGTCTATGAGTTCCCGTGAATTTAATTTAGCCAATTGGTCAAACGGCTATCGTCGGGCAACTCAATGCTTTGTTGGGTCGAATTTAGGAACCAAATATGAAATTCGGCTCGAGTTTGGTTGACATTTTGAAAGAATTCACTACTGGTTTAGCCTGATCAGGAGAAATATTAATTATCTTTACTGTCGAAATCAATTTTTTAACTAATGTAAGACTCATGTATTTTCTTCAAATTTCCTAATAAAACATTTATCTACAAAATCATTATCAATGTTGCAGACAATTTCCCAAGACTACGCACACATTTGTGAGCTACTCCTTATAATAATTAAATCGACTTTCATGCAAAGCTTGTTACATTTGATAGTCTCGAAAAATTTGGTAGAATAGAACTTGATTATTGCAAACTAGCGCAGCAAAAGTTTTATTTGTTAGACCTATAAATGTTTTTGAATTGAAATATGACGAAAGATTCATCCTATAAATTCACTATGCAATTCATTAAGCCTAAACAGCCTGACGTCCTACTGTGGGTTATATTTTTGGAAGAATTTTCAAAAATGTTTTTGTCATTTTTCAATAGTCTAGAATGTTTATTAAAAGATATATGCATGTTTCAGTGGGTATAATTAGCCAATGTAAGCAAGAACATGTTTTTTTTAAAATTGGTCATAATTTTCAGAACCAGTAGTTGCTTCTAGCAAAAATGGTAATACTTTTTGATTGGATCAGATAAACCAACCCTAATTCCACATATGCCAAGAACAAGTTTCAATTCTAGAAAATACACTTTAGAGGTAATCAGCATAGTAGTGTGAAGAAGTTACAAGTTGAAGATGAGCCATCTCACCCCAGAAGTTAAATTGAAATTAAAAAATCTGCTTTAAAACACAATTTGGAAGAAACTTTTGCCAAAATGAGTGATGCGATTGAAAGAAAAGAATCTCATGAACATTCTCTTACTGGCATTTGACTATTTGATTTATCAATACTGTCAGAATTATGCTGAGTTCATGAAATGCCTAGATTGTCAGTTGCTTTCATATCAGCAAATTCCAGAGAGCCTCGTCAGGGATTCCCAATGTGAGACCGATTATTTTGCTGTCACACTGTGGCTTCGAGAAAAAATGTTTCTCTTCAAAACAGTTTAAAGCTGAAAAAGGCAGTGATGGCGTTCCGATCAAAAGGGTTAGGATGCGAGTCAACGGAATTATTTTCATCTATCAGGAATTTTCCAGAATCATTAATCTATAACAGTTACCAAGGACATTTGAAAAGAATGCTGGAACATTATTCTAAACCTAGAGCTGCTGCTACCACCCCAAAGAAAATAATGACAGTTGATGGAACGTGGTATAAACCTGGCCATTCATCATTGCATGATGTGCTTACTGTGGTTGCACTAGATTTTGACTGAAATAAAGCGGTAGTACTGCAAAAGGTGTCATAAATTGAGGCGGAAAGAGAATATAGCAGATTGCCTCGACTTCAAAAAACCCATGAACGATTTTTTCAAGCCAATCCCAATGGATCGGTTGCTCTGATGGAATCTAACACTGCAATTGATTTGTTTGAACGTTCATTTCAGAATGGGGAGATAATCTATAAAAGACTTATTGAAAATGGTGACAGTAAAACTAACACTAGTCGTCAACTCTAGGCAATATGAGAAGTTTGTAATTAGTCCGGAAAAAGAATGTGTGCCCGACAATTCAGAAGAGAGCATGAGTCATTGCGATAACTGTAAGTTGCATTCAGGGATAACATTAATGTGATAGAAAACTGATTGGGAGGGGGCAAAAATAAACATACTAACTTCATGATAGACAAACTGCAAAACTATTATGGGATAGCTATTAAAAGTAATACCGGTAATCTAATAGAAATGCAACGTTGTGCTTTATCTACTCCTCATCACATATATAACAAAGATCCTGAGCAAATGAAGGGCTTTGGAGCCAGTATACATTAGCTTCACGGATGAACAGCTTTTATATCGATCTCTTGAAGAGGCTTCAACAAATTGATTTGGGATCGGTGACCAAAAGTTAAGATTTGGAGGAGAAATCGTTAAACTAGCAGCTTATGAAGCTGTTTTCATATTTAATGATGGTGCCACTACAAACTGCAGACTTGCATCACCTGTAGATGTAGATGTCAGTGACAACATGATGTTTGCGCTTTTCATGCAGGAGAAGCAACGTGACATTAATTCCGAAAGAAAATCATTGCGAAACACAAAGAAGAAAATTGTGCCTAATTGCATAAAATGGTTAGCTGTTCTTGAAAGGGGACTCCTTAAAAGAATATACTGTTTTTTCACATTTACTAAAAATTTTCTCCAAACCCATTGACAAATCTCGAAATCGTGCGGGATAAACATCTATTCGCGATCGTACTTGAATGTAACAATGAAAATTTGTGCTAAATTGTTGTGCTGTGTGTAAAGTAATCGAAATGATTAACACTTTTACTTAGAAAATGGCACTTTGTTTTAGAAAAATTTTGATTCTCTCAATACCCACTATTCAAGTAAATATAAGGTTTTAAGCCCATGTGATCAACAAAGAAATTCAAGTGTTTTATGTTTGTTGATATGCCTCTTAAATACAATTAGGCGTGCCGTGCACAAAGTTATATGGGGACTTTTTGCAATGAAAAACTTCAATGGGGCAGCGCCATATCATGCTTTAAGAACGAAAGTAAGAGATGGCGCTTTCAGATTATTCATATCGTAATTAGTTTTTGAGTTAAAGGAGTTAAATTATTTTCCGCGGATCATGAACAATTTTAAGGTTACAGAGAAACTTTTCCCACAAAATTAATGAAATTTCATCATATTTTTACATAACGGAGACCAAGCAAGTCTGTCAAATAATATAAAAACCACTTATAGAATATTGTAGAGTACTATTCCGTATAATTTGAAATATATAACAGCAATTTAATGGCTTTGTAGGGTGAATAGTTTTTAATATCCGTAAGAATTCCGAACTTTGAATTAAATACGCGCAAGGCATCAATTCTTTATAAAAATGTCTCGTTTTCAAATGATAGTCTATATTTTATGAAAAAACTTTTAAAAATTAACCTGAATAAATTATTCTTAATTTAAAATTATAGTGTAGCCATGACGTAAAATAATAAAGTGACGGAACACTTAGGTAAGAGCACGTCCAATCCCGTTATAGATCTAATTAATCGATGCAGAGTGAATGCAGAAATAATTTTTGGAAAATTTAATGCATTGGATCTAGTCGGGATTTTACTAAGTCGATCAGTTTGATAATTGCCATTATTATTTTAACCAAGCATCGTTAATTGGGATTAATACTAGAGTTGGAATCGGTTGGCAAGCCGGTCTACCAGTACCGGTCGGATCAGGATTTTTGTCATGCCGGTTGACCGGTGTTCACTTGGCCTACTAATGAGAACTATGAGTAGATCTGAAACCCACGGTTATTATATCAGTGCAGTACTCCTAAGATAAGGATGGTGGGTGATTGTGAGAAAATATTTGTTGCAAACCATCACTGATTAATCCCGTGTTATTATTTGGATAAAGTGCCTTTGCTTCTAATGCACTCTCTCGATGACCGCTATTACCTAGGAAAGTGTAGCTAAAAATGATCAATGGCAACCATAAAGGCGGTTGGTTAGGTCACATTCTTTAGACATGAAGGAGAAAGCTATCTATTTTACGCGCTAAAGAGTGAGATTATGAACATTTTACAAAATACATGCACATAATAACAAAATTGTTGACATCATTTTGAAATGCACACTGATTTGGCCCGCTCACCAGCCAATATTGGTTGGCAAAAGCAGTATTTTCTATTTTTAGCGGCATTTTGGGAATCAGAATTTTCTTTATTGTCCAACTCTCGACGACAAAGTTTTGTAACAACATTGTTTAATGTCTTCATATTAATTTTGTAATAAATTGAATTAGAGTTCTATATATTGGATTGGTGATATTAGAATTTATTTTCGCAATTAAACTACATGCATATAAAGAGGCTAAATGGCCGAATTTTGACCGCTACTGCCAAGTACTGCCTATATTTTAAATTTATTGGCCACCGGCTAGGAATTTTTTGATACAGTAAATATTGTGATGTATAGTCCTGCACGTGCACAATACACATCACATTGTTCAAAATTGAATGTGTTGTAATATAGATACGTACAGTCCTTTCAGTTCTGGCAATTGAAATCATTCCAGTTTACGCATCGCGGGCCGAATAGCGCGCCTATTATTCGTGATACCAGCCTCAAAGGCCAAGTCTCAGCTCAAAGTCGCCTCGGCCGGACATTTTATTAATAAACATAGCACTCTTTTAAAAAGAGATGCTGCTAAGACATTTGTAGTTTTGAAAGGAGCAAGACTTAACAATCTTATCTAGACTTAATTTGCACTGATGAGTGCATACTTTGCAAATTTGAAAAATAATCAATTTGAGAATATAACTTTCTTAGCCATTAAATTGCTGTGCCTTTACCCTTAACCTTAAGAAAGTGTCCCAAATATCAAATTCTAGGCGCCGGTCAAAAATCAGAAAAAAAATTGACCTGTTGACCGGCCGGTTGCAGCCAGTTGAGAAAAAGCTATGCCGGTTCAGTCGGGCAGCAAAAATCGTGACCGGCTCCAAATCGGCTAATGAGTTTAGCAGTCAATCAGAAACCTCGCGATTTTGAAAATATTTACTAAAAAACTATATTAATACAGTGATGACAATACTGTTCTATATGCATCAACAGAAGCTCATTTAAGGAGAGGGGGCATGGGCAATTTCCCCTCCCTCCAGACTTTCAACACGGTTTTTTTTGCTTTAAGTTTAAAGCATTTCATGAAATTTTTTTAAAATATTTAAGAGTAAAAGTAGTAAAATGCCTTTTAACAAACAATTTTGGTACTATTTTGACAGTATTAGGAGTGATCTGCCAAGTAATTGTTTTTGTTTGTCGTTTGGATTGCAGTTGGTCATGCATAAAATACTCTGAATGTTTCTGTTGAATAGCCATTCATGTTACAATTAGAGGTGTAGCCAAAAATAAGATCAAGGAAGGGCTAAAATACATTTTAATAGGGCCAGGAATGTCTTTGACTTAAACTCTAGATCAAGGGGTGTTCCATAAGTTTTGAGATAAAATCAAAATATTATATTAGAAACAAAAACTAACACTTTACCTATCAAAAGCAATGTAAAATTGATGATAAATCAGAATCATGTTGAAATATAATATTTTAATTGAACAGAGAGATTAAATGCAATATGCGTTTTTAGTTTGAAGACACTATTATTACATAGTGGACACTTCTAAAAATTGAAATACAGAATACTTAATGCGAAGTTAATAATAATAATAACAACAATAATAATAATGATAAGAGTCAAAGCAATATTTATTGCTCAATATATGTATACAAGAAATCTACAAACTAATACATGACAAATAAAATATAAAAAGTAATTAACCACAAATGAATATGCACAATATATAATAATATAATTAAAGTTTGTGTGAATGTTTGTGTAGATGCTCAGGGTTGGATGTATGTTTCGAATGCATGAAGTGTATTACCGTCACCTAATGTAGACTGTTTTATTAGAAATTAAATGTCTTAGATAGAAGCATACGATGTTTCGAATTTAGGGTAGTTAAGAGAAAAGAACAGTATTGAAATTGAGACAAACAGAAAGCATGTATTAGTTGTTTATGATAATTGCTTGATGTTACATTGCGTAAGTGATAAAGATATCTAATGACTGCGGTCATTTTTTGAATCTAAATCAGTAGAATTTTTTCAAATTTTAATTCATTATCTATTTCCATTTCTAAATAGCTGACTGATTCACTTTAATTTATTGACTCATTATTTATCTTTAGTTCTATGTCATTTATTAGATTTCTTTGTGCCTTCGGTGAAAAAATTATAAATTGAGTTTTTTCAATATTTAGTTTCAGTTGATTATTAGTAAAATAATTGTTTAATTTTTCTATATTTGTTTGGAGGTTTTTGTAGAATCAAAAGCATTTTTTACTGTACTTATTAGGCATGTGTCGTCGGCATATTGGTAAATGTCGCTATTTTTAACATGTGTTATTATATCATTTACAAAAATTGCAAATAAAATAGGGCCAAGTAGTACCTTGGGGTACCCCACGGTCAGTCGTAATATAACTTGATTTTTTGCTGTTTAATATTACACGCTGTTGTCTATTTTTTAAGAAGTTCAATATTAAATTAATTGAGTTAGCACCAAAATTATAATTTATAAGCTTGTCTTGCAAAATATCGAAATTCATTGAATTGAATGCCTTACTTAAATCTAGTAATGCTACACAACTGCACTTATTATGAGATATATTAGACTTAATTTGTTGCGTGATCGATAAAATTGCGTCTTGGGTGCTATGCCCAGCACGAAACCCAAATTGCTTATTCGATAAGATGTTTTCAGATTTTAGGAATGCGTTTATTTGAACATACAATAGTTTTTCAAAAAGGTTGCTAAAAGGATGTGTAATACAAATGGGTCTATAATTTTTTTGGCGTTTAGGTTGTCACCTTTTTTATATATAGGCGTTACATCTGATTTTTTTAGTAAGTCTGGAAATTCACAATCAATAATACATTGATTAAATGCGACTAACAATTGTTCTCTAAAAATAGGAAAAATGTTTAATAACAAAAATTGGGAGATTATAAGAAGCGGTTGATTTATTGTTAATTGGTATCAAGTTTCTTTAGAATGTTTTCTAATTTATTGATTGTAGCAAATCTAAAGGAAAATTGTTTTGACTGTTTCAGATTATAAGAATTTTGTTTCTTCTTATAAGGTGGGAAATTGAAATTGCCAAGTTCTTTGAATGTTGACTTTAAATGATTTAGTATTTGAGTTTTGTCTGTTACAGTCGTATTATTGATGTATAATTCATTTATTTCGGATAAAAGATTTTCCAATACATTTATGGACGTATCGCCATTTTTCTCGAATAGAATTTAATTGATTAAAAAATTTTTGTTGAGCTTTAGTTAAATTTTTTGTTCTTAATTGCTTAATTACTTTCTTTGATCTTTCGTAATTGGTCCAATTAGTCCTTGTCGGCTCGGATTTCGCAAGATCAAATAATTCTCGCTTAATTGATACTAGTTCATGGACTTGATTATCGTCTGTGTTTGAAAAAGGAAATTTAATTGTTTAATTGTAACCCTTCGCTTCTTAATTGGGGTAACAGTGTTTAATGCTTTGTAAATTCCTTTTGCAATGTAATTAATCACTTGAGGTCCAGAATTTAATATGTAAATATAGTTAAATGGGATGTTTTTTAGGGCCTTTTCCATTTTTTCATTTGAGTAAGATAAATAGTCTCGTGCATTAATGATTTTAAATTGCTGGCTTTTAGTAGTTTTGTTACTAATATATGTACACAGTGCATGATCACTAAATGATTCAAACATTAAGGATTTGAAAGAAACTTCAGAATTAGTACAAAGTAATCAATTAAATTGTTAATACGAGTTGGACAAACCGTATTTACACAACGAAAATTACAAATAGTAGACATTTCATTCATAGAATTTCGTTCATAATAATTAAAGTAATTAATATTAAAGTTACCGAATATATTTAGAGAGTTTAAATCATTACATATTTCAGATATTTCGTTTATTTTATAATTTAAATATACGAATAGATAATTTTTATTTGGATTATAAGTTATGTTTATCAAATCTTTTTGGAAACAGTTTTCTATTGATTTTATTTCTATCCACAGCGATTCAAATATTTCGTGATAAAGTTGATATTCAGATTTACGGGCTGGTTTTAGAGATTTTGGACCAATTATAATTCACCACCTCTACCTATTCGATTCTTAGCAAAAACTTCAAAATGTTGTCGGTCTGGGTTAAACAAGTTGGGGTAGATATCAGGCTTAAGCCAAGTTTCTGTAATTATGAATATTGCATTTTTTCCAATTTTTGTAATTAATTTTAAGAAATCATTTTTGTTTGCATTAAGACTTCTAGCGTTAATATACCGTGCATCTCATAATTATCAACAATTTATAAACGCAAAAAATGCGCAGCCAATGAAAATATAATTATTGTTTATTGTCTGAAATATAGTATATGAATGGGGATTTACATATACTATATCATTATTTCAGATTTTTTATTTTTTCTAGCATGGATGTAACACTAAAAATTAAGATAATACAATGCTATTATAAATCTTTCAATTCGGCTTCAGCAGCTATTCGCCTCTACAACGAACGTCATAATCTCCATAAAAATATATTTGATGCTTCAATGGTTATGAGAATTGTCAGAAAGTTCAAGCCAACTGGCTGTATATCTCAACAGAAAGGTGCTGGCACCCCAGACCTCTCTAGCGAAAGTGAAGCCGATGTTGAAATTCCTCTTCAATCATCATCATCTGCCAGCAACTCTTTGCAACTCTCTTCATGCTCTGCTATCAGTCATTTAACTAATATTCCAAGAGCATCAGTTCATCGCATTTTACGCAGAAAACTAAAAAAATACCCAGACCGATTGCACTAAAAACAGGAACTGATACCTACTGATTTTTACAAAAGGTTGGATTTTGCAAACTGATCCCTTGATGAAATTCTGGAGTCAATATATCATGTGCTGATATCAGACGAAGGTTATATGGACTTACAGGGTGGCGTCAACACACACAATGTTATCATACGGGCTGATAGTAAGTACACACGTCATCTCAAAGCCACTTCACCCTGGCAAGGTTTGCGTTTGGATTAGCTGTACCTCGTGATTTATGCTTGATCCAATCATTTTCGATGAAGGCACAATTAATGACGAACGTTACCACTCAATGTTGAAAGATATTATTATACCAAATTTAAAGCGACGCCGAAAATGCTCCAACCATATTTTTGGCAAGATGGAGCACCTCATCATATCACTTTAAATGTTAAACAATTGCTTCTCCAAACATTAACAGAAGAGCGGGTCATTAGTCGCAATTTTCCCCATGAGTGGCCGACACGTTCACCAGACATAAACCCATGTGACTATTATTTCTGGAGTCACCTAAAGCAAAAGGTTTATACTGGTCAAATGCCTTCGACGGTTGATGAACTGAAACATCGAATAACTGTTTCAGCGAAGGAGATTGAAAACAGTGGCTGTTTGAGGTTTGCGGTTCACCATCTCATTGATCGACTATATCACTGCTCATTCAAAGTGAATGATCACATTGAACAACTTTTATAACCAAACCCCCTTTTATATTCATTCTGGGGTCTATTTGATCCAGATATTTCGCTTACTATTGATGGCAGAGCTTGTTTGTCTCGCTCCGGCACTAATTGCCACGTATTCCTAGATGCTGCCAATGCAGAACATATCCGCAGTAGTTCTAATTGCATTATATGTGTGTTAGTCCCGATGCTTGTACTCTATTACATACTTAAGCTGGCCTCGTTAAAGTATACTACTTTAAAATGCTTATGTCTTAATGGTACTCTTGGATGTTTTACCTCAGCGAGATTAGATACTACGCTATCACTGTGTTTATGCTTTTCTATATTGCTAACTATGATGATGCTAGATGGTGATCCTCGTACGTCAAAAGAACACTCTCTTGTTCTGAAAACTTCGACACCTATTCGAAATCGTAAGTTTTTCTTTAATTGCCAAGCTCAGCTATCTATGGTACCGAAAATTCTTGTTCTACTTTACTCTAGCTTTGAATGGATTTTTACGCATGGTCTTAATTCACAACTCGCCTGCAAATGTCTTATCGCCACAACACCTCTCTCAAATCTGGTACAATTTATGAAAATGGTTAACTATCTCTAAAACTTTAACTAAAACCGAACTTATGGAGCTGGTCATAGAGCAAGCTGAACACATTAACGACATGGAAGTCAGAGTATCCGCATTGGAGAGACAATTGTCTCAGTCGTCGCCTTCCCACAAAAAGGACAATTTCGTGACCCAGGAGCAATTCGAAGTATTTTAATCATAGATTCAAGAAAACCTAAACGTATTCAGGACAAACATACTGGAAACAATAACCAATCTAATGAAAGCCAAAACTAACCTGAGTCAGTCTTAGCAAACAGCAGAAGCCAAGTAGATCGACTACTTCGACTGTCTCAGGAAGAGGAGCGTTACTACTCACAAGACCTATACATACGTCCACGCAGGCTTACCTCAATCAGTGAAATCCCAATTCGAGAATAAATGTGACATCGACGATGACATAAATACTCTCATCAAAAAAGCAGTAAACATACAATTGACAATAGAAAATAAAGAACGAAGCAACAGACAGCGAGGCTGCCTACCACAGACATCCCAACCTCGCCGCACCTTCACCAAAAAGACGACCTGCAAAAAGCAATCACAGACAAACCTGAAGATTTTCCGTTCGTTAAATGTAAGAAATGTGGTGAAAAACGTCACTTAAAACCTGATTGTAAGAGAATTATGTAGCTTGTCAACAAAGACGGATATTACACATCCGAAGATCTTGACAATCACGAACATTCTGAATCAAATGACGAATCTTTAACGAATAGGGGCGCCGGCCCAAGACCGAGTGAATGAGCTACTGATTGTAACCGATCTACTAGAGAGAAATCTAATACCGATAACTGTTAACTGCAAGATAAAAGCCACAGTCGACACTGGTGCCTCAATAACAATCATGGCCGATACCTGTGCTCACAACATCGGATAGAATCGAGACAACATAACAACCAACGAGGCTAGACTCATCAGCGCCTCAGGTGATTACGTCAGCATAAACGGAACTGTTAAAAACGCCAAAAACACAATACACAATGTCAAGTTCGAACAAGATATCCACATAATCGACAAAATGAATCAGCCGCTCCCTTACGAAATGATAATCGGCCGCGATATCCTAACAGAAAACAACTGTCTCATCGATTATTCCAACAAAACACTCACAATTCAAGAAGATAAAAACGTCTCAGTATCGCTAGCCACCAAGGGCAATACTACTTTGGAATTCTCTTTAACAGAAAAGCTATTGTTCGACATCATACAAGAATTCAACGTCAAAAAAGACTTTCGCCATGAACTATTCTGTGACAAACAAATACCAGAAATATCCACAAAATCAGAAATCTGGATATTATCAATCTTTCTTACAGAAAACCACAGCCTGGAACTACTGCTATCAAAAGCAAAACGAACTACACTTACAAAGCTATGCTGCTATGAAATCTCAATCGCATCCATACCTCGCAGAGTAAAAAACTTACTATTACAACCTACACGTCTCTCTACATCTCCTCTAAAAAAGCATCAACTAATTAGCAATACATACGAAAAACAGCTAATAAGGATTATCAATAAAGAAAATGCACTAGGACGCATATCGCCCATCATACTCCAAAACGTCCTTGGCAATCATGAAAGTGATCTAGACTTCCTCCATCCTCACACACGGAAATACATGTGAGGCGCTACAGCTGAATCTCAGTTCGTCAAAACAATGGATACACGTGCACCACTAACTACTGAAATGCTAATACAAAGAATACCACACAGCACACAGTCGCATCTCTAACTTTGCCAGAACCACAACATTACAGAGAAAAATCTCTCCATTTCAATATCTGCAAACCAGCTACCCGGAAATAGCATACAGTATCACCAATATCACCGAGGAAACAACAAACATACTCAGTCACTTCGAACCCATTAAAGTAATCACATTGCTTCCTAAAACCGTCATATCCCTAGAAGAAGAAGAGAAACTCCTAGCAGAATCTACAATACGACTCTCACCTAAAATTCAAAAATTATTGGAAGAGATAACGTATGAAAAACTATCACAAACCGAAAAAATCTTTACCCCCACATGGATACGAGCTGAAAATCAAAATCGGTTAATGTAAAAAGCTGTTCTTAATAACAAAAATCAAATTACACCGATCCAGTATACACACGAAAAAGTATCTGATGTCGAGCTAATAAAAATGAACATCTTTGCTGAATCCTACACAAAAACAAAACTAGAAACGGCTCATGTCGCCCAACCAACATTCGATGTCGAATGTGCCTCTGCACGGTTTCTAATATTCCGAAAAGTAAAGCAATCTCTAACAAAAACTTCATCACTACAGATCATCAGCGAAATCGATCATAAATCCCTCAATTACCCTGGCATCTTTGGCATGGCGCAAATAAAGGTGTGTTCCCACTATCTACTTTTATCAGCAGATTTTAGTCGAAAATGCAATTATTTTCGTTCACATTGGCGATTTTTTATCAGAAAACCCGGAGTTGGAAGAGCGTTGAGACTATCGATTTTTTATCAGATGATAAATTATCATCTGATAAAAATCGAGTCTGAACGAAATAACAACTCCAATTATATTTTGATTGACAGTGAGAGAAATAGCAACATCTGTTCAATTAGAATGTAAACAATGCTTGCATACGCGATTTTGGATGATGCAATTTATCACGTTAATGGATAACAATTGCGATAATTTAAAAGTGCTGCTTTTAGCTGCTATACAGCTCATTTTGCACGTTCCAAACACATTCATCCTCTTCTATAAGTGCGATTAATTTAAGGACGTCATTTTGCGCCCACTGCTGGATCATCGCCACCGTAATTAAATAATGATCAACTATTGAAATTATTAACCCGTTTGCACTTGTAATTCTCATATGCGCAAACAACTCTGGATTATAATTTGAATGGCTCCGTGAAACTGAATCTTGTAATTTTAATAATATAATTTATAAAGCGTACATTTCTTTCCCATAAACCAAATAACTCGATTTTGTGTATAAAATATTTCAATTAAAGCTGAAATATAAAGTTGAAATAGTTCAACGACAATAATTTACGTTTTGGAAGTCTGTTCCCTACTTGAGAAGAAAGCAATTAGTTTCAAGTAGCTATTCGACTAGTTTTAATAGCGTTCAGACTATCGACTTTTATCAGCTGATAAAAAAGTAGATGGAGTGTTCAGACTATCGACTTTTATCACCGATTTTTTGACAGATGATCAAAGTCGATAGTGGGAACACACCTTAACAGACAAATGTAAATTGGTTATAGCTCAAAAACAAATCGCTACTACAAATGAATTCTGTATCCCTCCACGAATAGTAGGAATACCAATAATAACTCCTTACTCAAAAGACAAGAACATCAAACCTATTAAACATGATATTCCCTCTTACACGTTATACTACAACACAGCTCAAGACATCATAAATTTTAAACGCACAAAAGTCTTCAAAGATGCTGCCAATAAATTACGCAATCACGATCAGGGTTACCAACTATTAGTCGACACCAAAACGCCCCCGAAGATGTGTACGACAGCAAATCATTAATCTTAAAGACAAATTATCAAAAAAGAAGCTACAATCACTCACGTTATTCGCAGGAAGTAACGACATCATCTGGACCAACCTCTTCCAAGAGGACTCCAGACGTGTTGAAATTGTCACGATGATACGAGCCTATATCAATGATCCCGACCAAATGACAAAAGAGCTAATTCTACAAAATATTAACTTCCTTTACAAAAATACTAATTACCACCAATCTTTAACGTCGATGTTCCAATTCTTCTTCCCGGATGCTAAACTGGATAGAACAGCGGCACACACATCCAACTTAGATGCTAAGATGGCATTAATGATCGCACTGAAGGGACAAAAACTTTACCGCAACTTCTACGAAATCTTCCAGCGCTGCATAAACAACCTCCGCCAATCCATCATTAGCCCAGCTCCCATGAAGAATCTAAAATACATCCGCTATCATAAAACAAAGACAACCGAACTCGAAACGATTGCTTACCTTAGCAGACAAGAAGATATCTCCGAAACTACTTGGGAAGACACCCGAATACTCCAACTTCTGGACGACACCCAACATTTACTTCAACAACCATCAAAATACACCTCTTCCGCCTAGCTTAGGGTAGCTTAGGGTGGGCGTGTGGCATCGGCACCTCTGTGGGAAGTTTCACATGTGTTCCCTTCGTCCTTGCTAGAGGCTCCCGCAAATCTGTAATTCGGCTTCCTCTTCGGTTCCCGCGTTTTAACAGCTACCCATGCTAACATCATGCGCAGTATTTAGTTTATTTCTGCCTAGCGGCAGGTTTTGTTGTCTCTTATTAATAACTATGTATAAATAGGGCTCTATTGTGCGCAAGCGTCAATAAAACTTTTAGTTCATGCAACTCGTGTTTTTCTTTGCTCTTACTTGTTACATTAAGATGGCCATGAGCAACTAGACTTTCGACGGAACTGAGAGGGGTGCGCGGCGTGTAATTCAGGTGCAGGTTTCTCAGCTGTCTTATGACCGCCGTGTAAACCCGTTCAGTTGTGGGGTCTAGTTGATCCAGATATTTCGCTTACTATTGATGGCAGATTTGTTGTCTCGCAGTAGTTCTAATTGCATTATATTTGTGTTAGTCCAGATGCTTGTACTCTATTACATACTTGAGCTGGCCTCGCTAATGTATACTACTTTAAAATGCTTATGTCTTAATGGTACTCTGGGATGTTTTACCTCAGCGAGATTAGATATTACGGTATCACTGTGTTTATGCTTCTCTATATTGCTAACTATGATGATGCTAGAATATATATATATATATATATATATTATATAATAATAATATATATATATTATATAATAATAATAATAATAATAATAATAATAATAATAATCCAGGGAGACAGCTTAGCGCCACTACTGTTTGTAGTTAGCTTGATACCTATCACAGAAAAGTTAAAGGAGACAGGCATAGGATATAAGATGGAGAAGAATGGTAGAGCAGTGTGTCACCTGTGGTATATGGACGACCTGAAGATGTATGCTAGTTCAAGGAAGATGTTGCAGAAGCAAGTGGAGACATTGGAGAAGGCAAGCAGAGATTCAGGGTTGGAGTTTGGATTAGGAAAGTGTGCAGCAGTGACAATGACTAGAGGCAAGTGTGTGGATGGAGAGGGTTTGAGGACAAGCAGTGGGGATAAGATTGAGGAAGTCAAAGAGGGGTACAAGTACTTAGGTGTGATAGAGAAAGACAGAACAGATCACGAGGAAATGAAGATGAGGCTAAGGAAAGAATACAAGAGGAGAGTAAGGAAGGTACTACAGAAGTCAGCATTGAATAGGCAGAATAGTATAAAAGCAATACCAGTGTTGAGATATT
>CABFPE010000104.1:1404583-1432337 GCA_900660155.1 Hofstenia miamia
CCCACATACGTGTTTAAGATAAGACAAAAATGTAATTTATTCTACACTTTGCTTATAATGATCATACATATTGTACTATTAAATTTGTCTATCGGGCTAGTTTATAATCATTGTTGTTGGGGGAATTCTGTAGGAAACAAACACAATGTGCATTTACACATTATGAATTTGAAACGGTAGAATCTAAATTAATGGTTAATATACAAGTCAAACGAGATGACATTCACAATATAAAACACATGACAATTAAATGTTTAAACAAATTCAATTAAAAATTAACAAACAAACGACGTTTCTATAAAGTCTATAATAAATTTAACATCGAACAGTAAATTCGCAGCAATTTATTAAAATGAAATTATGTTTTTAAAAAAAATTATCTGTAATACTAACTAGAGATAATATTGCACAAAAGCGTTAAGAATCAAAAACAATATCTGAGGTTTAACTATAAAAATAGCTTACCAAAAAGTTTGAAATCTTTCAGAGTAGTCCTTTATGCCATATCATCAATCACTGCATAAAAGTATATACCTTTCCATTAATTTTAAAATCAACTAATGTTACTCCCATATATAAAAGAGATAATCCGCTAAAATGTTGCAATTACCGGTCGTATTTCAATCATCTCGTATTTTGCAAAACTCTTCGAAAAACTAATATTTGACCAAATCAACACTTATCTCAATAACGAATCAATTCTTTCGAATACTCAATTCGGCTTTCGCAAAGCTTACTCCACCTCTGATGCTTTACTTTAGGCTGCTGAAAATTGGAAATCAGTTTTTCAAAAAATATCATTAGTTAAAATATTTAGCAATAAACTGGGTAAACTGTAAAATGCTGCATCCATGTTTTTGTTGCTGTTTTATTGTTTTTGTACTTCATGTTATTATTGTGTAATATTAGCAGCTGTTAAATCATGTCAATGTCCTACACTTAGTAAGAAATTCTATTCTATTCTATTGAGTTAAGGAGCATAAATATGCAACCAATTAAATTTATGTTGTGATTCTGAACTAAAATACAATACAGTAAATGAAGAGTTCTTGGCTGTTTTTTACATGGTTTTAAATAAAAATTCTTTCAGAACTAAAGACTACATTTCCAGTTCAACCTCTTTCCGAAGACAACGGGTCATTTTGAACAATATGACGAATCTTTAAAATCATCAAGTGAATACCATTGCATAGCACGATTTCAATAATTGGTTTTACTCAAACAGAATGCTATATCAAAAATTTTTCATGCTCTAAGTAAGGAAAAGAAGTTTTAAAATAATCGATTGAGCTTGGAATTCATTGCCTAATGATATAAAGATTGAATAAAGAATATCTTATTAAAATCTACAAATTGGCACTACGAGATTCATTTAATATTCACTGCCATTGTCATATTTTTGACATAATACGTTTAGAAAATTTCAGTTTGGTGTCGATTGCTGCACTTAGATGTATAAATTGTGAGACAGATTCAATAATTATCTTCGCAAATAATATTAATATTTTCTACTTTTAAGGGCATTACACGAAAATCCGTTTTGGTGGATTAATAGTGCGACAAACCATATTAAAAATATTGCAAGTTCTCAAGACTTACTTCCAAAGTTTTTATTAAACTGCGAACATTTATATCACACTAAAATAATGGATTCTTTTGATGAAATTTATTACACCTATTGATATTTGCTTTAAGTATCAAATACGATGTGTACTCATTAAAAAAAGTTTTTTGAATTAATTATGTCACTGCTTTCATAATAGGTTAAATTGTAATAAGAACTATTAGTTCAAATAAATCAAAAGTTTCTGAAATTCATGGGTCTTTTTGACGAATTGTTTCGTTCTCTACTAAATAAGGAGAGATCACTAAACTTCGATCAACGCACTGTTGGTAAATTCAAACAATTACAAATTTCAATATTTACACATTAAAAATTAGAACAATTAAACAACATTTGGTTCTTAATTATATACGGAGATTTTTAAACTTCTTCCGATTCATTTTCCTCCTCTTGTTCAGTCTTCGCATTATCATCATTCTCTTTGTTCTTCTTTTTAATCTAAAGGGGGCATTAAATCAAAATATCTCACAAAAACTTGTAAATTCTGTTAAGGGAAAATGTTTGTTACGCAAATAACAAATACATTAATATATAATAATGAAAAGTAAAGAGGATCACAAATGTAAGTTGATAAGCCTAGCATGAACTAAGCCTTTTTTACGAACTTTATGCACATGAGTTTAACTCTATTGTAATTATAGATTTGTAATGTAACGATATTATGTAATGTGGGAAACGATTACCCGCATTAGTTAGAATATTTTTAATTATATTGTTTGACTTCTGCTTCACTTTACTAGAGCTGAAGACTATTAACACCTATGTAAAGCATTCTTAATGAATTTAATTAATGAGTCAAAACTATATTATCATATAGAATAAAACACACTTCTAAAATTCTATGGATAAAAGATGATTTCTGGTAAAAATGAATAATGGTTAAAAAGAGTAACAAATGAAAGTATTCCTAAATAAGATTACCACAGGCTTGAAGCGTGAGCATTGGGACATGTAATACTCTGCATCCCTCCAATCTCGCTCCCATTTGTTTCGACTATAATCCGACTTCGTTTTCCGCGACATAATTCTATGCAGAATCTTTTGATTTTCCTTTGTGATTCTGACCAACTCACGCTGCCTCTTTTCAAAACACAAGCTAAAAACGATGATTGCATACAGTGTTAAATAATAGAATACAATACATATAAAGAATATTACTCACTAAAAACAAACATTGTGCCCATTCACATACAGTCTCTTCTGCGTTGTTTTACAAAATCATCTGATAACTTTACTGCGGTATTACATGGTAAACATTTTTTTGAGGGGACTGCGGACAATTTTAAAGGACTTACTATCGAGGTTGAGTCCATAACTTTAATGTACTTGTATAATGAAATCGAACCAAGCAGATATATTCAAGAGAAATAGTATACAAATAGTATATATACGTAAAAATACATGCACGTGTTTTTAATAATGTAGAAGTCGATATATTATGGAATGTTCGAGTACTTGAATATGGCGGTCATAAAAAGAACGGGAATTTTCAAAAATTCCTACGAACTGGAAAAATGTCCCGGGAACAATAACATTCCTTAAAATATTGATGATGGAAGACGCGTGCGAAGTCGTTGTAATAGCAATCAATTATCAACGCATATTAAACTAAACGGTTATACACTAAATGGTAATTAATATTTCAACCCGATAAACCACCTGTCAGCGATCTATATCAATTGTGCAGTATTTGAAAAGATGGAACATAAAAAATTCATAAAATTGATCTACTGCTAGACCAGATAACTCTTGGTCGCAAAAATTAGGAGCGGGAAAACTATTCAGCGCCCAAAGTATGATTTTGAGGAAAGAAATAAACGAATTTGACTCCCATACGTTTTCATGCACAAACCGCTAAAACTAAAGTCGAAGAATCTTGAAACACTTTAGAGAAAACAATAATGTCATTAACATTTTCCTTAAAATAATTGAAAAATTCAAAGCTTGTTTAAAATCCCTTAAAAGTCCTGGACAAAAAATAGATCTGATTATTCCAATGCTGTTGTACCCGATTAAACTTCAATATTTGGACATACAGAAAATTGTTGAAAGCCTACTGTAACTTATGAGATTGTAATTTTTTAATAGAATCATTTTATATATATATATATATATATATATATTCGAATATCTGTTAGAAACTATTGATTTTGCACTTTTAGGTTTAGTTTTCTACCTCCCATGTAGCAACAATAATTCAAACATTATCTGTTAGTATAATCATTTTTAATATCAGATTGTTAAATGAATCTATAGAAACAACTTAAAAACTCTGAAAAGTCAGTATGAAAAAAATCGTTGCGAATGGCCTTGGAGAAGACTGCAAAAAATCAGTGGATATTTTTAGCTACGGTAACTGGGCGGTAATCATATCAAACTTTCATTTTCAAAACTTACGATATATTGTTACTTGAAACATGGTTTAAGTCAAATCTAAATGTATGGGATTCCGATCCAAAATATTTTAGCATATTTTCTAGACACAGAAACCGCAATAGTTGTGGATTACTCATAATTAATATTTGTAGGTTTCTTGATTTCCAACGAAACTGTTCGTTGGATCTCAAGATGAAGTAGTGGAGTCTGATTACAAAGAGAAATATTCTTTCTATAACCTTACTGCGTCTTCACCTGCTTTAGCTGTAGCCTTTCCTCCTGCATCTAGTTCTTTGTAGAATCTTCCTTCTTGGGTCTCAAACTTCATATTGTCTCTTGCCTGCTTTGCCCTTGCCCTATACTTTCTCAGTTTCTCAGCTTCTGCAACTAATCTCTGCTTAAGCTCTTCTCTTGCAGTTTCTATAGTCTTCCCCTTACCTACCCTGCACCTGTCCTGCACTGCCTTACTTGTCCTGATCTTCCCTATTTGCTGCCTAATTTTTGCCACTTTATTCTCAATTCTTCTTTCCCATGCTGGCTTTCTGTCTCCCTTATCTTCTTGTCGCCTTTTCTTCTTCATTTCCATGCCTACATTCTTCAGCACCTCACATGCACCTGCATATACTAAGCTATTTACTTCTGTAACACTCCTTACAACTATCCTCTCCAACACTTTATTGACTTTTGCNTAATGATAGAACGCGATACAATCATATTTAGGGAGGTTCTTGCTTATCTTCTTGTCGCCTTTTCTTCTTCATTTCCATGCCTACATTCTTCAGCACCTCACATGCACCTGCATATACTAAGCTATTTACTTCTGTAACACTCCTTACAACTATCCTCTCCAACACTTTATTATTATTATTATTATTATTACTGCTAGCTTACTTCTCTTAACTCCTCTTGGAACTGGCAACCTAGTTCTCTCACCTATTTCTTCCTTCATCTCTTCCTTGATTGCTGCTTCAGTTTCTGTGTCTGCTGGTTCTGCTGCTTCTGCCACTTCTGTCTCAATATCTATCACTTCATCTTACATTTGCTTAGTCTGTTCAACTCTCTTTTTTTCCCTACTCTCATCCAACTGTAACTTTCTCACTTGCCCTGCAAGCCTCTGCTCTGTAACTTCTAATCCTGTTCTTGCCTTCCTCCATTCTTCCAACATTCTCTTCCTGTAACCCCTCTCATCTGGCCTGCTTCTTCTGTAACACTCCAATGCTGTCCTATTCTGCTCATCTGTCCACTTATGCCGTTGTCCATTGGTCTGTGTAGATCCTATACTGCCACTTCTCGAGTCCACACTCCCGATTGTGGAGTCCGCCTGTTTGTCCGGAGATTCTTAGCCCCTCTGACCATTGAAGGCCTGCCCGGGACTGAAGGCCTTTGCTTTCTCATGAACTTCTCATCAGTGTTGTAATTTTTGTGTTGATTTTGGACTCACATTCTCCTAGGAAGTTGCCAACCAAGGCTTTAGAGACCTTCCTGCCCCATGAGCTAAGATTATCGAGTGTGTAACCACTATCAAGTTGCTAACCTATTATTATTATTNTCCTAGGAAGTTGCCAACCAAGGCTTTAGAGTGCTTCCTACCGTGAGCTAAGTCATCCAGTTTGTAACCACGATCACAGTTGCTTAACCTATTATTATTATTATTGTTATTGTTATTATTATTATGGACTTGACGATTATATACTTTTTTCCATCGCTTCAAATTCGAGGCAATTTCCAAATCGTTATTGATTGAAATTGGGCATGATTCTCAACTTTCTGACTGCAAAAATCCGTTATTGACTAGCGATTTTGATTGAGATGTTTTCTGTTCTCGTTGCAATTTTAGGTGCATCAGTCGCTATAAGCCATACTTAGTATTTATGTCCAATTTCACGAATCCAACAAATGTGACAGGGTAGATTTTCAGAATGTACAGCTATCGAAAACTAGTGTGAGTCGAATTATTATGAACGCCACCTCTTAAAAAATTTCTGGACTTTTCTTAATGCGAAGGATATTATTGGAACTATGTGTATTTTGAAATCTTGACTGTCTTTAATCGACGCATTTATAGTTGTTTAGTAATATTTATTCCCGGTAATATTATTATGAAAGTAAACATACTAATTAATATTTCCACATTTGCCTAGTTAAATTCATGTTATAATGAACACAAACATTAACTAGTAGTTAATAATTAGTAGCCTCTATAACGTTTGAGATTCATATTAACGGGTCTATGCAAATTCTGATCATTTGATTGGCTTTGCTACTATGGAACTATTCTTGTATGTAAGAATGATTATGATTAGTGTTTATTATTGATTGTCTTTGCATAAATTTTGTAATATATCACGAGTATTAAAAAGTTCTTTGCTTTCTTCGCTTTTACAGATTGTTCTTACATAAATGTCACTTTTCCCCATTTGAGGAAAATTGGAATCATTCTAGTTTGTTTTGCTAATTTCTCTAAAAGATTTATTTTCCAAGCTGATGTCAAAAACCCAGATTTGTATTCAAAAGAGCTTATTCTGTCAGAAAATGTAGCAAGATTTCCACTACTTGTTATCCAATCTTTGTATTGATATGCAAAGGCAAGTCAATTTTTACTCATTGATGATTTTAACTTCTGCACTTTTCTTAGATTAATTGATTCAAGACCTTCTTACAGTCCTAAGATAATTATCAATCTCTGATTTTTAATTCATTCTTGAATTTCTGACGCAGAGCATCAGAATTTTTTCATAGTTCTGTTTTGACGATTGTTTTGCATTTTGGTCCACAATTTCCATGTCGACTATGATAATTTGCCCCTCATTTGTTCATCACATTTATAGCAATTTCAACACTAACTGGAGACATCTTTGATAAAATATTTCTTTAAGTCTAGAAGAGTTGGGATTTGCGGAAATGTATGTTAAGTAATATCAGAGCTGCGTCCCATGTTAATATGAAAGTATATATCACATGTTATTTGCATAAATTATGAAGAGAATTTGATTAAGTTGACGGAAATACAAATTTACAACGTGTTGCTTTGTTGCACAAAAATAAATAATCTGTATATTGCAAGGTGTTATGATGCAATAGCAATGTTGATAATAATGTGTCACTAAGCTATAGAATTAAATCGGGTCATAGTAAAAATAAATCATAAATACGTGCAGACAGTTCAACTGTGCGCAAGGCAGAGGCCCTAAAAATTAATATATCTTAACATATGTCTATGAAATCATTATTATTAAAGTTGTGTTATACCTGCAAGGACTTTATATTTTTATACACATCTGGAATAGATATTTTTTTATCGCAAAACTTCGAATTATATTTTTGAAATACATAAATATCTTACTGCGACAATTGGTACTTTTATTAAATCTGTTTTATTCTCTGTATTTTCTTGCATTGTATTTTTTATGCATATCTTTGCTTTTTCGAAAACTTAAATTCTGTAGTTTTTGGTAGCAACGTTGGGTTTCTCTTGGGTCCTTAAAAGCACAAAATAATTTTCTATTGCACTGGGTATGAAAATTTAGGTGAGACGTGAGGTGCTGGTACTCAATTTTTTGAATTCAGATGAGGTTGTAATATCCTGTTGAAACGGCGAGTCTACTCTAGAAGTGATGTATGATAAATAGCGGGTAGAAATGCAGATATAATCAGTGTTTGTTTTTTGATATTGCATGTTTCAGTAGTACTGCTATATTTACATAGAATATGTAATAGTATTATTATATGTATTTGAATTACCAATGTTTTGCTAAATCAAATTCTTTAAATATCTTATGTTTTTATCTCTTATTTTATTTAAGGATTCTGAAGGATTTTTTGTTTTAGTGGCAATGATATGGCACCTACCACACGCAGCATTAAAACAGAAAATTCTGACACTGCTCAGGTTTCTTCTTTTAATAATATACCTGTATTATGCTTTAAGGAGTGTTTCCCTTGCACCATTTATCAAATTTCGTTACCAATTCCTGCATAGAAACACCTAATTAACTGCTCTATTGGAAAACGAGTTGATATTTTTGTCGAGACGAATCAGTGTGCGATTTCACAATATTTATTTTCTCTGTCTGTAAATCTTTTACTGCAAACACCGTGTTGATTGTTGCAGCGGAATTTTCAAAATGTCTTGTTCACAATTTTCAATTAAAAAATCCCAAACCTATGCAATGACAATATTATACACAGAATAAATAGAAAAGCTTCTTGACAAATCAACGCGGTGTTTCCAGTAAACGATTTCTCAACAGATTAATTAAAATATCTTGAAATCACACGATTTGCAGCCTGACAATAACATCCACTTAATGTGTCAACAGAGCAATTAAAGTGATGTTTCCATCTACGATTTATCAACTCGTTAATGTGTCGGTGGTAATTTTTCGTTAGTTGTTCTGTTGATTAATCGTCCGTTGGAAACGGTCCTTCTTAAATTGTCTATAATCATGGCTATGGAGAGGGGTACAAATACAGACGAATGATTTTAGCCTTTTTATTTTATTGAAGTAAAATGTTTGCAAATGTTATTACTGTTATAGCGGGTTAAATATATACGTCGGCCTAGTTACTTCTCACAGCGTATCTGTATATAAGCAATGCCTTTCAATAATATATTGTAATAAATATTGCAATAACAAACATGCAAAATAATTAGATTACAATACAATATTGCTAATATGATATTGCAATGTTTTAGGCAGTGAAAATCGCTCTTTTCTGCCCATGTAGTAATTAGTCAACTTACTGCAAACTATGTTTGACATTTGTATCAAATTTTTTTAGAACTTTATTAAGTCTAGCAGTATGCATTCACATTCTGTTTGGTTTACTTGTACGCATGAAAGAGATTTTATATTGCAAAAATATAATTTTAATATAATCTCCGTTACCAACATTTTGAGGTCACTTAAAAACATTTTACATTTACCAAATTGAATTTAGCTTGAAACACTTTCATGCATCGCCATGCTCTCATATGGTGTAGAGCAACATTATTTGTAAAAAGGTTACCTAAAAAATTGAGTACATTGCTCACTGTAAATAGACGCGCATGTCGTCACATATACATACAAATAAAACTCCATGTAAATTAAAAATGGAAGTAAGACTGATCTTTAATTAAGTTTATGGGTATTACTTCCGAAAAAATATAATAGATAGTGTCAAAAGTGTAATTTTTTAAATGTTGGGGGGCTGCCAGTTGCACACCCCAGATGTAGAGCATTACGTTATCCGCCCATTAACTATTAGTTACATATTCTTATGCCAAAAAAACTATTGTTATTTTCATGATATCTTGCTTATTTCTCAAAACCTAAGCTAAAAACAGAGAATAACAAGCTAAGCTGTTATTTTTTATGTAAGTGCTTGCAATTATTGTGCAGTATATTGCAATCAAGGTGAGGCTTTTTACGCAACCTTATAAATTTTTGGCGTTAAAAATGTTAATTAACATGATATAAACAAAAAGTTATTGTTTTGTTAATGCTCCACATTAATTGAAATTATAAATGTTCATGTGCAAAGAGTAATAAATTGCAGTGTTTGCACGCAATGAAAAAGAATGTACCATACATTTACTCAAGGTAATTACCTTCATACACGATAAGCTCCTCACTCTATACTGTAAATAATCTTGTTAAAATTTTAGAACATGTTTTTTAACGATCTTAATTATCATAATTAAATTCTGGCAAATAAATATATTGCAATATATTATTGAATGGCCCTGTTAAGTACAAGGTAATTTAAGACTAATGTTTTATTTGGTAATTATTGTATATTCGTTTCCAAAGCGTAATGTATTACTTTTAGATGACGCTCCCAAATAATTCAACAAATTTAAAATTTGAAGAATTAGCTTGTTCAGAAGTTATAGATCCTTCATCAGAAGATAGTTTAAAAAACGAACAGTCTGATGAAGATAATGATAGTAGATTCATCAAGTATTTCTTTATTTGAAAAGTTTTTATTATCTTTGTTTTTAGTAATAGTTCACCATGTGAGCTCAAACAAGAAGTAAGTGATTTTTGTTGTTTCTACATTAATCCACCAATTAGGTTACTTCGGATAAGGAAACAGATTCAGTATTAGGTTCTATATCGTTAATGAATGGATCACACGTGTTTACTAAGTTTGAACTGCGTGGAGACCACTCATTGTTAGACAAAAAAATCACAGCAGACAACATCAGAGACATCATTACGAGTTCTAGTGTTACCATCCGCCAACTTAATTCACAGGATATCTATTGTTGTTGTATGAATCAACGTCGAAAGCGACGCAGTTCAGGCAGTATAGAATCTAGTGAAACCACAGGTGTTTCTACATCAGTGAAAAATATCAAGCCTTCAATTACTATCAAATGTATGTTTTTATTCTTGGTTATAGGCGTTATTCACACTAAAACTACTAAATGAGTCAAAATTAACTAAATAAAATGTGTCTCCTTGCAAATGCATTCATTATAACAACCGCAGGTATATGCAACTCAAAATGGATAATGCATTTGAATTTGCATGCGCAATTTTAGTTCCATCCTATTACATATGTTCTACTTTGAAATGCTCTATGTTAAATGAATCTTAACCCTAATCCTCACAACCTTTTTTATTTACGTCGGTTTCACAAGGGGGGGGCAAAAATACCCCAGGTTTATTTTTAATATATGAATGCTATTGTCATGAGGTGTGACACCAAGGAATATGGTATAAAAAGTTTGAAAAAATTACAAAAATAAAATTTTTAATCGGACATTTTTGCTGACGTCGGCATTTTTTCAATAAAATTGGTAAAAATGCTAAGAGGTGTCTTATATCAGAATGGTCAACTTTTAATATTTTTCTATTCAAAACACGAATTCAAGTTCTAGTAGTAACTAGAGCGATAATAATTTGTAGTTATTAATGCTGATGTCAGCATGTTTTGTGGCCAACACAGTTTTTATATTTCTATATTAAAATAAATGTCAATCATCGTTGACAAAATAGTCATAATTCCTTGACAAAAATGCTTTCATCCAGGCCCATTCAGAGGGGGGGGGTACCGTGGACCATTCCCGGGCCACATATTTCTAAGGGGCTTAAATAACAACGCTTTTCTTGCCTTTCCTATCGCAAACTGGGAAATGACATCGGAAAAGTCCATTTTTCGTGCTAGGTCGTTTTCAATGGCCAATATTGATAAGCTGTTCAGGCGCATTTGAAGCATTGTTGAACGCTGAATATTTTTTATTCTATTAAGATGACTGAAAGATCTTTCAGCTAAAGCTATTGTTACAGGTAACGTGCAAAAAATCCCTATACCCACAATCAAATTCGGAAATATTTCAGCCAGTTATATATCTTGGATTTGGCACAACAGCTTAAAAGGCTTCATGGATTCATTTGAAAAGTTTTCGGAGAATATTTCTTTCAGAAATCGTACTTCTAATTTAAAATCGTTTGTAACTTCGTTAGAATATTTCTGAACAAATCCGTCAATTTTTATAGAAAGATCCAGCTCAACTTCACTAATAAATTTCCATAGGAAATCAAACGTTTCACACGTATTTCGTTATTTCGTAATGCCGACAATCGAGAATGGAAGCCTGTAATGCCCGTATCAATTAAAACGAAGAAAATGGTGACTCGAAAGCAATCTAGCATATTTTCATTTTGCCTCTGGCGGTTGGATCTCCCAATATGTTGAAATTCTTTTGGAATGCCAAGTGCACCAGCAACATTATCAACTTCCAAATGAATGTTGTCAAAACTATTTCTAATCAAGCGAATATAATCGATTAGAGCTTTAATATTGACTAGTTTCTACATCCCTTTTCTCAGTAATCAGATTTCTGTGATGAATAAGATTGAGGATTTTAACCCAAACACTGGATAGCAAAAGACCATCGTAACTCCACATGTACTTCAATAATCCCGTTACAACACATCGAGTTTGAGATGTAAGATGTAGCAGCAAAATTTCGTTAAGTGCATCACAACAACCTTTTAATAAATGCCTTTCCAAAGGCCTCACTGTTTCTAGTCGGGCGGACCACCTTGTGGTCGACATTGAGTGCAAGCCATAAGGAACGTGTTTCTTTAGAATATCCCACCGCTGTGGACTGGAACTGAAAATGTTGTACATAGATTGTATATTTCCAATAAAAGTAATTGCTTCCTTTGATGATTCAGCACTATCAACACCATTTAAGTTGAGATTATGATAGCCACATGTTGACAAACTACCAACGGATAATTTAAAGAGATGTGTGATGCTGCTTCATTATATTTTCCCACCATGCTAGCAGCATTATCATACGCATGTCCACGCCAATTAGATAAACTAATATAGTGCTTTTCTAAAACGGAAGGGATAATGTTGGCTATTGCTTGATAATGTTGCTATTGCAGTTTTTTTAGAACAATCGACGAATTCCAAAGAACGTTCAACAATTACAAATTTATTGTCTTCACTCATAACATATCTAATTAGGATTGTTGTTGGTTCCCAGTGTGATGAATCTGTCGTAGAATAAACAATGATACTATAAAACGTTTCATTATGTACATCAAGCTTAATTTAATTTTTTACATTAGAAGCACATTTATCGATGAATTCATTTTGTATTCGTGGCGATAAGTAGTACACTTGAATTCGTTTTCCACAGTTCTGAGATTGGCGAACCTGAGCTATATGTTGACCTAGAATCGGATCATATTTACCCAGCAATTCTACGGTACCAAGAAAGTTGCCATTATCAGANTATGTTCTACTTTGAAATGCTCTATGTTAAATGAATCTTAACCCTAATCCTCACAACCTTTTTTATTTACGTCGGTTTCACAAGGGGGGGGGCAAAAATACCCCAGGTTTATTTTTAATATATGAATGCTATTGTCATGAGGTGTGACACCAAGGAATATGGTATAAAAAGTTTGAAAAAATTACAAAAATAAAATTTTTAATCGGACATTTTTGCTGACGTCGGCATTTTTTCAATAAAATTGGTAAAAATGCTAAGAGGTGTCTTATATCAGAATGGTCAACTTTTAATATTTTTCTATTCAAAACACGAATTCAAGTTCTAGTAGTAACTAGAGCGATAATAATTTGTAGTTATTAATGCTGATGTCAGCATGTTTTGTGGCCAACACAGTTTTTATATTTCTATATTAAAATAAATGTCAATCATCGTTGACAAAATAGTCATAATTCCTTGACAAAAATGCTTTCATCCAGGCCCATTCAGAGGGGGGGGTACCGTGGACCATTCCCGGGCCACATATTTCTAAGGGGCTTAAATAACAACGCTTTTCTTGCCTTTCCTATCGCAAACTGGGAAATGACATCGGAAANAAAGCAATCTAGCATATTTTCATTTTGCCTCTGGCGGTTGGATCTCCCAATATGTTGAAATTCTTTTGGAATGCCAAGTGCACCAGCAACATTATCAACTTCCAAATGAATGTTGTCAAAACTATTTCTAATCAAGCGAATATAATCGATTAGAGCTTTAATATTGACTAGTTTCTACATCCCTTTTCTCAGTAATCAGATTTCTGTGATGAATAAGATTGAGGATTTTAACCCAAACACTGGATAGCAAAAGACCATCGTAACTCCACATGTACTTCAATAATCCCGTTACAACACATCGAGTTTGAGATGTAAGATGTAGCAGCAAAATTTCGTTAAGTGCATCACAACAACCTTTTAATAAATGCCTTTCCAAAGGCCTCACTGTTTCTAGTCGGGCGGACCACCTTGTGGTCGACATTGAGTGCAAGCCATAAGGAACGTGTTTCTTTAGAATATCCCACCGCTGTGGACTGGAACTGAAAATGTTGTACATAGATTGTATATTTCCAATAAAAGTAATTGCTTCCTTTGATGATTCAGCACTATCAACACCATTTAAGTTGAGATTATGATAGCCACATGTTGACAAACTACCAACGGATAATTTAAAGAGATGTGTGATGCTGCTTCATTATATTTTCCCACCATGCTAGCAGCATTATCATACGCATGTCCACGCCAATTAGATAAACTAATATAGTGCTTTTCTAAAACGGAAGGGATAATGTTGGCTATTGCTTGATAATGTTGCTATTGCAGTTTTTTTAGAACAATCGACGAATTCCAAAGAACGTTCAACAATTACAAATTTATTGTCTTCACTCATAACATATCTAATTAGGATTGTTGTTGGTTCCCAGTGTGATGAATCTGTCGTAGAATAAACAATGATACTATAAAACGTTTCATTATGTACATCAAGCTTAATTTAATTTTTTACATTAGAAGCACATTTATCGATGAATTCATTTTGTATTCGTGGCGATAAGTAGTACACTTGAATTCGTTTTCCACAGTTCTGAGATTGGCGAACCTGAGCTATATGTTGACCTAGAATCGGATCATATTTACCCAGCAATTCTACGGTACCAAGAAAGTTGCCATTATCAGACTGGCCAATTCTTTCATTTGATCCACGAAATGCCAATCCCTTTCGCTCAAGAAAATAATAACATCAAAAATACGGTGAAGTATTTGTTTTCACTTAAGTGATTCCCTAAGTATGCTTTTATGTAAACACGATTAAATAGTATTAGCTTTGCGGTGATTCTGTTCTTGAGAACAGCAGATGAATCTGTTGCAAACAACCGACAGGATAAGCAGAAAAGCGATTGCTTATTACGACTCCAAACTATCCAATCTCGTCTCATATTATTATTGGTAGAGCTTGATTTCTTTGAATATAGCAGCATCGTTGGAAAGCGTCTACCAGTGTTATCAAAAGGAAAATTTTTTGGCAACTTTGGAGGACCATTCAATAAAATATTAGTGATGTCACTAGAGCTCGCTACGATATTTCCAAAATCAAAATTTGTATTACCACTATCTGAAGAATCATTTATAATCACATTATTAGGGTCAATATCAGGTAAAACACCAGTAGGAGGACCAATGTCATTTAAAACATTAGTAGAATCGCCCCTAACTCAAACGTTTTTTTCATGATCAAAATTGAAAACTAAAAGTTAAAAAACATAAAAGTGAGCATTGCGACAATTAACAATAATAAAGTAAACAAAAACCTTGATAGGGTATAAATCAAAGTAAAAACAATTTTTATTCATTTATCAAAAGCGCTTAGTAAAATAAGCATATTAACCCGTTAAAATATATTTATTTTAGCTAATTTCTATAAATGTTTCTTTTCAATTACCGGTAATCCTGACCCAATTTATATATTGTCCCTTAATGTTATATAATTACTAAACGATCAATTTTGCAAAATACACTAAACTGATTTGCGTTTGATTTAAGCAGGTCTACTATAGAATACCGATTAGTTTACGGTAGAGCATTATTGCATAATAATGAGTTTCAAACTTCTAAAGGTTATTCCTGGCCTCAATTTTCTCTGATCGGCCCTACTTTCACCCTAAAATGTTCACAGAATGTGTGAAACCAAATTTAATGTGGTGAAAAGTTCAGCCACACTTTTAAATTGGATTTAAAAGAAATTATTAATAAAAATTCGCCTGGTGGTAAATTTACCCCCCCCCCTATGAAGAATAGGGTTAAGGAATTCTTCCCAATCTCAAACTGTTGTTTAATTTATTTCTTAGCATTATTGTTTTGTGTTTGTCAATTAAGTCTTGGTGTATTCCATAAAAATTATGTCTGATTTTCTACTTAAATAAAGTTGATCAAGTATAATTTCGAGGAAATTAATGTCTCTGGGTTTTTATGTTGCTAACAATAACAATATATTTCAAATTTGATTGACCCTAGACTAGAAATGTCTTTTAAGAAAATTGGTGAACAAATGCTTTGAAGTTTTAGTTCAATAAATATTCCTTTATTGATTTACAGAACAAGCGGACTCGATAGTTGATATGTCCTCTCGGATTCACACAATCCCTATTGAACGGATCCCCATTACATTAGATATATAACGTTAATTGATTTATATCAAAAGAATTTCTTTTATTATTAATGCTTTGGCATTTATTGCATTTAAAGGAATGTGTAAATACCTGTTGAAGAAATCCTGAGGTACTTGGTGAGGGTCTACGTCCCCTAGTACTTTTTAAATTTTTGTTTCTAACTAGCAAATTTCATTTCACTGCATTCGCTAAAAATATTTTTTTACAGTGAATCAACTATCTTGATAGGCCATGATTTTATTGATATGTGCAGACGCAATGCCATTTCACAAAATACAGACAGAACAGATTAAGTCACGTATCTTTCAATTACTTATCTTAGTTGTACATTGTACACGCTCTTCAAATGATAAGTAAATCAGAAGATTTTGTAGTAGAATTTTATTTTACTTTAGTCATGACCTCATACACTGCTGTAAAGTAAAGTTTACACATTGTTTAACACACATAGGTAATTAAAAAAATTTTTGAAAATTACAATAAAAATACTATAATTGTGAAATAATAATATGCTTGCGAATGTCATTGAGTAATTTAATTCGATTTTTGAAATACCATGTAATATTTAAGCGGTGTATGCTAACACTGTGATCATGATCATCTTAAAATTTGAGAGAGAGATAGAGAGGGAGAGAGAGAGGGGGGAGAGGGAGAGAGAGAGGGGGGGAGAGAGAGAATAACGAATAACGAATTTATTTAACATCAACCAATTACAGGGATGTACAAAATTTTTGAAAGTACACAAATAAAATAGAATACAATAAAATAAGTGCATATAGTTAACTATATAAAAGTGTTTTTCTACAAACTACTTAACACTTTTGTTGCCAATCTGAGTAAATCAATCATGAGCAGTGTTAGTGTAAAGAGTGAAAGGAATCTACCAAAAACCATACGGATGAAATTTATGGGATCATCAGAAAAAAATTGTTCAAATTCTTCTTTCAGCATTAAAAACTATGAAACTTATTTTCTTAAAGAAATAAGACGCTTCGAACTGGAAATCAAGTTACTAACTGATAAGTTTCTTTCTCATTGGATTCAAAAGTCGAATTATTTCAAAACATCGTAGCCGTGCTATCTTTGTTATAAAGAGTCTTTTGGAGGTCCGTGATTTAATTTATACTTTATTACTCTGTTAATGAATGAATTTCTGAATGCTTCTGTTTTTCATCGTATTGGAAGCAGATATTCATCAGATCGTGTAACGGTTTTCTCTTTCCCTTGCTTCTTAAAGATGGTAAATAGAGGATGTCTTTTATTATTACATATTTTTAAGTAAAGTTTTATATCTTTGGTCTTTAATAAATCTTCAATATTAATTATTTTTGAAGTAAATCCTTTATTAAATGATATTCTTGAGTAGCCATTAATTTGTTTGATTGCATTCTTATCGCTTCCATAAACTGACAAACCGTAACGTATTTTAGATAACGCCAATGATTCAAAAATTTTATCTTGGTCTTTTCTAGAATAATTGTTTAATTGAAGATCTTGAAAAATATAATTTAATCTTTTCAATGATTGTAGTAATTTTTTGACATGAATTGTGAATTTTAGTGATTTCTGAAAAATAACTCTAAGAAGATTAACATGATCAACTGTCTCATAATATAATTTATTGAAATTGCACTTACAGATTGGGGTATGATTCAGGCAAAATCGAATATGTTTTGTTTTCTTAGTATTGATCTTCAAGTTATTAATTGAGGACCATAATTCAATATTTTCTATTTCGTCCTTTAAGCAATCATTAGTCTTTTCAGGGTTGTAAGTATAACAAGGTATTACCCTAGTTGTGTCATCAGCATATTTTAGAGTAGTGCATTCATTTGTAACTGATTGACGTGAATTGTCAGTTTTAGTGATATCTGAAAAATAACTCCAAGGAGATTAACATGATCAACTGTCTCATAACTTAATTTATTGAAATTACATTTACAGATTGGGGTATGATTCAGGCAAAATCGAATATGTTTTGTTTTCTTAGTATTGATCTTCAAGTTATTAATTGAGGACCATAATTCAATATTTTCTATTTCTTCCTTTAAGCAATCATTCGTCTTTTCAGGGTTGTAAGTATAGCAAGGTATTAGCTTGGTTGTGTCATCAGCATATTTTAGAGTAGTGCATTCATTTGTAACTGAACGTAAGTCATCAGAATCCATGCTATAGATATGCGGTCCACCAACAGTCCCTTGCGAAAATCCCAATTCAATGGATAACAATGGACATTCCAAATCATCCCAAATTAATTTTTGTTTTCGATTTGTACAGAAATTATACAGCCATTGTATTATGTATGGGTTGTCAATGAACTTAGAAAATTTGGATGCTGCAATTTCCTGATCTAATTGATCAAGTGCTTTACTAAAATCGAAAGCTATAGTATGCTTTCCATCAATATTTTTCGACTCTAATCATTTTAATATTAAATATTGTACTGTTATTAATTGATCTAGTGTTGAGTATTTTTCTTTATAAGCAAATTGTAATGGATCACCTCGTTCTCTTATGTTTTTTACAATGTATTCACTATGAACACATTTTTCAAACAATCTAGCAGATATGGATGTAATGGATACGCCTCTAACATCATCATTTCTAACAGTATTTGAAACTTTAGGAATTGGAATTACATTAGAAATCTTATAACATTTAGGAAATTCGCCTGTTTCTAAAGATAAATTCCAAATATGATGATATACCGGCGCCAATATATCCCAATATTGTTGAAAAACCCAATAGTTAATACCACTTGGACCAGATGATGTTTTCTCACAATTACGAATAACTCTAGATACTTCATTTAATGTTAGATAAGGCTTGGTTCCGGTTAACTCCATTTTTGGGGGATCTTTCTTTGTATTTGAAAATTCGTTTCTACAACTACGTTTTGCTAAGTCGATATTCAGGACATACGGATTGAATATGTATTTGATTATTAGTTTATCATTAAATTTTCGATTTGTTACTCTATCAATATCTTGCCACCAATATTTTGATCCTAATCTATTAATACTTTCAAATTTAAGCTTCCTAATTCTTGCAATGATTTTGTTTGCTTTTGAAACGTTTCGTTTTCTAGCATATGCTTTCTTCAAAATTATATAAGGTGTAATCCAAGATGGATCACGATCACTCATTATAACCTTACGCTTTGGAAAGCAAGAATCGAATATTGATTTAATTGTGAAATCCAACAATTCAGCAGCAACGTGAGGATCATTTATACATGATATAAAAGATAAGCTTAAATTATTCATTTCATAACAAAATCTTCTTTTGAACGTAAAGGAGATGTCATAGAAATATGCGATGGATTTTATTGATAGTAATTGTTTTTTACCTTTTAAAAGTAGTCCAAAATGATCCGCTTTTGCTGTTAATTCATTTGCTGTTATGTCCAGCTCTTCTAATTCACAATTTGTCAATAATATATCTAGTTTAGCATTCAGTCTTGTAGTTGGTGAATCAACAATTGAAAGATCTGTGTCTGATATAATCCTTGAAAGGTTCAGATAATTGTAATCTCCTCCAATAATGAATTTAGGATCTTTATAATCGAGAGTAATATTATATGTTGATGTTATATAATGAATTACTTGATTATTTTTATTAGATTTTGGTGGAAAATACGTTAAATTAATTACATAGGTGTCTTTAGATTTAGGGTGATTACAATATAGCCATAAACTTTCCAGATCACATCTTTTGTCTATGATATGCGCATTTATACAATTTCGAACGTATACTAAAACGCCACCACCACGATGTAATTGATTGCAATTTCTTTTTCTACAACAACATATTTCCCGATCACAACGAAATAATTTATAGCCTTCTATGGCAATAAAATGATCCGGGATTTTCGATGATAGGAATGTTTCGCTTACAAGGCAGATATCAATGTTTAATTTATATAGGTCTAGACTTAATAATTCAGATGATTTTCTATTGGACGTATTCTTCTTCTTTAAAGAGCAGATATTTGCTAATAATACATTTGGTAGAATGATATCTGAATTTTGTCATATTTGTGGAGGAGATGAACCCCAATCAATCCTATTACAAAGATTTTCCTTTTGATTCAAATAAATAGGGCAAGAATTGGAGAAAGCATTATGTGATGATGCAGCATTTTTGTAAATTGTATTTGTTGAATTTATACAATTGATGCACTGATGGTTTGAGCTTTCTTCCTTTTTCCTACAACTAATTATAGGATGGTTTTCACTACAAAAGGCACAAGAAGGTTGTGTGGATTTACATTGTTTCTTAGTGTGATTGAATTTACAGCAATTTGTACATTGTCTAGGTTTAATAATGTCTTTTACTTGACATATTTTGTATCCATATTGAAGATGTCCATGTTTTATAATTTGCTCACGAACAGAAGCAGACGCTAAAAAAACAACATTGTAGTCTCCACTTTTCAGTTGATACGAATATAAAAAAGATATATCTTCTCCTTTATCGATATGATCTTGCAACCAACTATTGTTCTTCACTAATTCCTTAAGAAAAGTTGTTTTATTAGGTTTCCCTAAAATTGCTGGTGAATAAGATAGTTGAATGCTTCGTTTTAATTGCTCTGAGACATGACTTTTATATCCGATGCTCTTTATTTAATCAATTAGAGTATCAATGTCACCTTGTTTAGAGAAGTTAAGGACAATAGAACCATTCTTTGTTCCGTAACTGTTTATTAGTCCAGGCGAGTTTTCATTCAGTTTCTTAGAGAGAACATTCTCAAATTTTTTCGTATTTTCACGAGTAACAGGATTGTCCTGGACTTTGACAATTAATTTTCTAGATGTTTGCCTCTTATGCAATACCTTATTGCCTTTTAGAGCATTTGCATAAGAATTTCGGGGAGTTGGGACATGAGTGACAAGGGGACTTGATGTTGTAATTTGTAAGCAAGAGTTCGAATAATTTCATTTTTAACATTCGAAATGATCTCCAGAATATCGTTTTGGATCTTACTTGTGATTTGTCGCTTGCTTGCGAAGACATCATTAACCAATTTTGAAATATTGTCTAGGGGATCAATAATACTTTCTAATGAAATATTTGGGGACGACATTTATCTAATAATTAGATAATATACAGTTAAAATTACTTATTTTTGATTGATTTCTTTGATAATCGTTAGAGAATTTTCCCACTCAAGAATAGGGTTATGTGCAAAACTATTCGAATTGTTTAACGTAAACTCACTGAGCACTAGTAAAAACCAACGTCCACGACGCAAACGAAAGAGAGAGAGAGAGAGAGAGAGAGAGAACAAATAATGTATTAAACGTGCATATAATAATTAAATTGCTTAACATAAAATTTGTGTTACAAATTTTCCAACCATTCAATTTTCCCACGCGAGAGAGAGAGAGAGAGAGAGAGAGAGAGAGAGACGCAGCAAAGAACAACAGTCTTGAAGAGAACGAGATGAGAAGCTGAACAGCGGAGAGATTTTGTCGTTCCATGAAGTTGATGACATCTTCTGTGAGAGAATAGTTTCAAAGAATCAGAAGGACTGGAATGGCGTTTGAAAGATTTCAATTTATTCATAGAGTGTGCAGTAAGGGACGAGAAATACAAATGAAAAAATTACTTGAAGGAAGGTGTACAAGTCATCGGCAAGGAAAGAGTCGTTAAAAATGAGGAATGAAGAAGAGAAAGCAGCATTTAGAGATATAAAGTAACTATTAGATCGAGCATATTGAGGAACAGCTGGACGAGCAGATGGAGAAATAGAATTGACAGACAGGTTGAAACAAGCAAATGAGGTATCAGAGAGTTTCATCGGAACAGCGACCACAGAGGTGTCAAAAATGTGATCAGGATGAGAGCACAAAACCGAGCCAAGGATGGAGGAGCAGGAAGGTTGAAGTCACCACAGATGAGGAGATGAGGAGGAGTGGGAAATCCAAGTTCCCAAGAGATGGCGATAGACTGATCATGAAAGTACTCAAGCAATGATGACAAATCAGCAAAAGGAATACGAAAAGAACTGTTGGAGGGAGGGTTGTGAACACAGAACAGAGAAATAATGTGATCACTGAGAACAACAGCGCAATCACAACAAAATCCAAAGGAAAAGGCATCGAAGGAGAGGAGGCGGATGGCAAGGTTAGGGTAATGTGAGGCAATGAGAACACCACCATGCCGACCATTAGAGAGATCTATATGGGAGAGAACTTTAAGTGTCGATTTCAAAAAAACAACACTGTCAGCAACAGAAAGATCAAGCCAGGTTTCAGTAATGAAAATGAAGTCACAGAGCGGCTGCATGAAGAACTTGTAAAAACTGAGATGACGGTTTAATGAGACAAGACTGTGAGCATTTGCGAGCAAAATAGAGAAACCAGAGTTGCAATGAGAAGTAAGTTTCAAGCTAGGGGGTGCAGATAGGCAATCACGAGGAGCATCATGACGGCAGTGATGAAGGCCAAATGATTTGCGCTCAACATCAGAGAGGCTATAGTATCGGATCAAGAGACAATCATGGCACACTTCACGAATCCATGAGAACACGATGAGAATCTTGATTTCAGACAATATGGAAGGATGAGAATAGAGAATCAGTACATTGTGGGAGGGGAAGGACATCATCGAATTGAAATGAGGAGGAACGGAGGTGATCAGCAACATCAGCAGCAGAAACAGAGTTAGTGAAACGGAGAATAAAAATGTAAGCTTTGCAGGGAGGAGGAGGAAGTAATCGGGCAGCATGGGGTTGACAGGAAGAACTAGTACCAAGGATGTGACGAGGGCGATGATGCTGATGAATAGGCAGTGGAACAGACTGTTCAGGGGCAGATGGCAGCACAGGAGAGGAATCAACAGCAGATGAAGAAGGTGGGATAGTATGATTGGGAAGATAAGGAGTGAGGCGGAAGCACTGAAAGAGCTTAACGAGGGAGTTCAACAATTATTACAAGACAAGCTTAGAAGGGCTGACGCTGGTGGACTAGTGCGAACTGGACAGGGAGGAGACAGCTTGGCGAAGCATAGAAATAATGACTTCCTTCTTCAATGCACCAACCAAAGAAGCAAATTGGGCATTGGTAAAAGTCTGAAGATCTGTGAGAGACAGCAGCAGGCATGAATAAAATCTAATAAACTGTATAATAAACAGGCAAATATATCTTTTAGAGATCAATATCATACTTAAACAAACGGATTTCATTCCTATTAATACTCACGAAATCCATTGTTCATTCCCGTGAAATTCAATTCAATATTTGCGACATCCTATTTCATATTCATTAATTTAATTTCGGCATGCAAAGCGACGTATCTCAGAGAAGCATAGTTTTGAGAAAAACGACTTTAAGGTTTTGAACTATAAATTCTTAATAAATTTTGAACAACCGCACTTTAGTGTATTGTGCAGCTCAAAATAAACATTGTTTGAATGACTATGTTTTGTGTGCTTGTCATTGGAGTGTATGAAAGGGAATTTTGGTGAAGATTTTATTTCCATCCTCCCATGTCATCAAAAGTTAATATCAATATGATATCGTCGCAAGCAATACGCTATTACATTGAATATATATATATACAGATACGTGCGCTTTGTAATTCTAGTTTCATTTATACGTGCGCTTTGTAAAATCATTCCATTTATACTTGCAGTTTGTAAATAGTGCGCTTTGGACAGTAAAAAAAATATATATTTTTTGAAATTTGAATTTTTATTTTTTTCAATAAAAAGTTATAAAATATTAACTTCCTTGAAGTATTTGTCGATTTTAAGCACGAGTGACTATATTTTGAAGTATGAAAATGTCATCATAATTAGTTTTTTTTGTTCGAAATGTCATGACTAAAAATCATAAACGGAAATATAGTAGGCCATATCTGACACTACTTTAAAAATTTATCTATATGTAATATTTAATTTGAAATCTAATGCACTAGGTGCGAAGTCCATACGATCAATATTCGCAGAGATATTAACGATTGTTTTCTAAAATTTTAATTACAAAAGGTTGGGTTAACTGATAAAAAATCATAAACGGAAATATAGTAGGCCATGTCTGAGACTACTTTAAAGAACTTATCTAGATGTAATTTTTAATTTGCAATCGAATGCACTAGGTGCGAAGTTTATACGATCAATATTCGCTGAGATTTTATCGATTATTCCCTAATTTATATATATATATATATACTAAAGAAAAATTCAACATAAAAATATAGTAGGCCATGGCTCAGACTACTTTAAAGAACTTATCTAGATGTAATTTTTAATTTGCAATCGAATGCACTAGGTGCGAAGTTTATACGATCAATATTCGCTGAGATTTTACCGATTATTCCCTAATTTATATATATATATATATATTAAAGAAAAATTCAACATAAAAATATAGTAGGCCATGGCTCAGACTACTTTAAAGAACTTATCTAGATGTAATTTTTAATTTGCAATCGAATGCACTAGGTGCGAAGTTTATACGATCAATATTCGCTGAGATTTTACCGATTATTCCCTAATTTATATATATATATATATATTAAAGAAAAATTCAACATAAAAATATAGTAGGCCATGGCTCAGACTACTTTAAAGAACTTATCTAGATGTAATTTTTAATTTGCAATCGAATGCACTAGGTGCGAAGTTTATACGATCAATATTCGCTGAGATTATTCCCTAATTTATCCCTAATTTATATATATAGTAAGTTGCTAAAGGAAAATTCAAAATAAAAACATAGTAGGCCATGTCTCAGACTACTTTAAAGAACTTATCTAGATGTAATTTTTAATTTGCAATCGAATGCACTAGGTGCGAAGTCGATACGATCAATATTCGCTGAGATTTTACCGATTATTCCCTAATTTATATATATATATATATACTAAAGAAAAATTCAACATAAAAATATAGTAGGCCATGGCTCAGACTACTTTAAAGAACTTATCTAGATGTAATTTTTAATTTGCAATCGAATGCACTAGGTGCGAAGTTTATACGATCAATATTCGCTGAGATTTTACCGATTATTCCCTAATTTATATATATATATATATATTAAAGAAAAATTCAACATAAAAATATAGTAGGCCATGGCTCAGACTACTTTAAAGAACTTATCTAGATGTAATTTTTAATTTGCAATCGAATGCACTAGGTGCAAAGACGATACGATCAATATTCGCAGCAGAGGCGTTTCTCTTTATGTGCGAGGTGTGCGCCGCACACCTTCTAACCAGCATTTTTATGATTTTAGAGCGTTTTTTCCTATCTCTTATTTGGGAACTGGGTAAATTTAATACCGCATTAAACTGATTTTTACACTATATTTTTATAAATTTGTAATTTGTGATTACAAACTCAATCGAATTTTAAATTACAGGTAGCACCTCTAATTGAGTTGCCATTTTTATAACGCACTACGTTCAGCACTTTCTTATAAAACCTGTGTCTAAATTACAATTTTGGTAAAATTGAAGAATTTCGATTGTTTTGATCCATAAACTATACATCAGTTTAATTGGCTAGTACATGGATCATCTTGTTAGAAATCATATCACTGATAAATTAAATATCCTACTTAGGCCTACTTTAATCGTGAATGTCGCAATAACTAGGTATTGCGACATCCAAACTTCAATAGACATTAAAATAGCAAGGTGTGCGTTCATATTAACGCACACTACGAAATTAAGCGTAATCATTGAAATTGCATCGTACAGTTGCAACCGAACGTTATTGATTGGTTCACGAAATGGAGATAGATCATTTCGAGGCGTGCGCTAATGATCACCGCACCTCGAATGAGAAATCAAACGGATCACGACTCTCATTCAATCCCCGCCAAGCAAACGTCAATAAAAATAGAGAAACTTTTTCAAGTTCTACGTTGGCTGTGGTTTTGAGCTGAAACAAATGTTGGGAGTGGGCTTTATTCTAACTTATACTATTTTAGTGGCTGAAGAAGTTATTAGCATTAAACCAGACAAGCCCACACTGTGTCATGTGCACAAGTCACAGCCCTATAGTTGAACGTGTTTATGACAGAGATGGAACCGGCCGAGGCTGGTTGGGCAGGGGCGGCAATTTACCGGCCTGCAGCCGCTTTTAAATTTCATGAAAGGCCGGTAAAATTACCGGCCAAAATTATAAAAAATATTCTTGTTTTATATTATAAACAGGGAATACTTTGTTTAGTTTTTGAGGAATTTTTAAGAAGATCAAAAGTTCGAAAAAAATTATAATATGAACAATTTTCAGTATTGCAATTTGAATAATAATTACATTTACATTCTGGAATCTCTCCTAAATTTTGCTATAAACGGAGTTGTTCTGCTTTTTGATAAGGTAATTTTACGTCAGTTTTTTATGGAACTTACTAATATTAATACTGAAAATATAATGTATAAGATTTACGCTTGAAATTTGAGAGACATCATTCAATTAAAGCATCTGGAACCCTTGTATTTTAGTATTATTGGAAGAGGACGCTAAAAAATAAATTTGAAGGATGCAGAAGATATTCAGATACAAATATCAATTGACACATTTTACTAAACGAACAATTATATTTAGTTTTAGCGAAATATTACTTAAATTTTATGTGTATACTTATAAGTTATTCAATGTTAAGCGGGGTCAAATGCTTATATATATTTTAACTACCATGCAAAGTAAACTAACTAAATAAAAACTAAAACGTTCACAATTTTTCATTCACTGAAAGTGAAAACAGCAGATTAAAGTTATAGAAAATATCAAAATTCTGCTTTGCTAGAAATATAGTTATAATAGATTGAAATTTGCGTTATGCAATATCAGCTCTATGGATCGCCATGTGTAAAGACAGCTTATGTTTATATATATATATATATATATATATATATATATACACACAATGTACTTGCATAGATTAAATATACAATGCAAACATAATTTGCCGGCCAAAACCGGCTGTCCGGTATTAGCTGTTGCCGGCCAACTACCGGCCCCGGCGTTAAAATTTCCGGTTCCAACTCTGGTTTATGAGCCTGCAAATGGAGCTCATTAATGCTATACAAAAGATGTGGAATATGAGCATTAGCTTACGAATGTTTATGGCTAACAAGAAACAGTTTCTTAGTCCGCCTTAATATGGCTTATGACTATGGCTGCATACGGTTAGGTGGGTTCCAGAGATAGAATCGGATCGCATCGAATCTTCATTTTTAGAAACTTCGGATCCAAAAATTTTTTAAAGTTGTGTATTTGTACATTTTATAAATTACGCGCATTTTTACATTGAATCCTAATTTAATAATCTCAATTTAAGTGAAATTTTGTAATTAAATGTTATTGTTCATACAACAGGTTCCGCGATATTTTTTCCAATAACTTATAAAATTGGTGACCAATACTTCAAATCTGAAAATGCAATTCATGTTAGCCATCACATAATGATAAAATAGTAAAGCAACCAAAACATTTCTACAAACGTGCAAATGGAAGCGAGCAGAATTCTGAAAAGGATTCTCTCTAATATGCATGTCAAAGAAAAAGCACAGAACACAGAGAAGCAAGTGGACTACCAGTTTTTGCAAACACTGTTTGTTTATTGTTAGAATACTTATTTAAATGCGGATCCGTTTCGGATTGAAAACTAAAAATTTTTTAAAACTTTGGATCGGATCTCGAAATGTTGGATCCGATTCAATCTCTGGTGGATCATTTATTCTGCTTACATGCCAAATACAGAGGTTCGAAAATAATAGCAAATGAGTCCTGCTCTTGGTTGAAATTGAAAAGTTGGTCTGATCATGTACTGGGCCTATCTTATGTTTAAAT
>CABFPE010000104.1:1435038-1449232 GCA_900660155.1 Hofstenia miamia
TCAATCTGATCAAATGCTTTGGAGAAATCGATTAGAATTGCGTGAACTCCATCTACATCTCTATTGTCTAGAAGTTGCAAAACTCTGTGCTGTATTGTAAGTAGGCAATCTACAGTGGATTGGTAATTTTTATAAGAAAACTGCATTGGATCACCATGTGCAAGTATTGCAGGTGAAATGAATTTTTTATGGACTGCTTTCTCAAAAAGTCTTGATGTAATAGATGTGATAGAGATTCCTCGGATCTCATTCGAATTTGTAGCATTTGATACTTTGGGAAGTGGTATAATATTCGCTAGTTTGTAGGGTTTTGGGAAAATTGCGTATTCTAAAGATAGATTCCACACATAATGGTAGATTGGGGCAAGAAGGTCCCAGTATTGACGAAATACCCAGAAAGGAATATTTGTAGGACCAGGTGACGTACGTTTACATGTTCTGAGAAGGTAAGATACTTCGTTTAATTCGATTATAGGAGGACTGCCATGTAGAGAAAACTGGGGGGAGGTATGCGTCGATTGCGATTTTTATTTGCGCAACTACGTTCTGCGAGATCTTTATTCAACTGAGACGGTTCAAAAGAGTTCCATATAATTCTATTGTTGCTGTGCTTTCTATGGGTGATATTGTCTAAGTGTCTCCACCATTGTCTTGACCCTAAACGATTAAGTTGATATAACTTCATTTTAGCAATCTTAATCTCAATAGCATTTGCTTTATGTATTCGTTTTTTCTGAACAAGTTCTTTTTTTCTGTTAAGTAAATATTTGATCTTTGGTGTCATCCAAATAGGATCCCTGTCAGAGATTTTAACTTGGCGAACTGGAAAACTTTGTTCGAAAGTTGTTTTAATGATGTTGTCTAACATCTCAGCCGCGTCATTTACATTTGCTGTAGAATAAACATTGCTGAAGTCTAATGAAGATATCGCATGATCAAAGATATTTCGGTATACATATGAGGTGTCCCTGAAATACAATACGTTGCGAGTTGGAGGAAACGATTTCTTAGAGTGTATTCTGAGTCCAAGATGGTCAGTAGGTAAGCAAAGTTTGATGGTACTTACATTAGAAATTGACATAAAACGATTCGTAAGAATTTTATCCAGTTTAGAATTACCTCTTGTTGGAGGAGAATCAATTAAGGTAAGGTTTGAATCCAGGATAAAATCAGTTAAATCAAATTGATTAAAGTCACCCCCAATAATAATAGAAGCTCCAGGATTAGATTGTAAATTTTTAGTAAATGAGTAACAAAGATACTTATTAAGAGAATCACTTTCTTTTGAGTTTGGTGGAAAGTAGGTGACATTAATTAGAAATATTGCTGAACTTGCATCATGTTTACATTTTATCCACATTGACTCTAAATCATGTTTTCTTTCAATTACACTGGATTCCCAAGACGAGTGTATATAAATCAATACCCCACCGCCACGATGTTTCTTAGTACAGTTTGGTTTTTTGCAATAACATATCAATCTATCACAACGAAACATATTATAATTATTGATGGTAACAAAATGATCGGGCACTTTTTCTGAGAGAAATGTTTCTGTTACAAGACAGATATCAATGTTGTATTGTTGTAAATCTAAACTGAGTAAATCAGAAGCTTTCTTAAAATTATTAGATTGATAATTAATTTTCTTTTTCATTGATCTCGCATTGAGTAATAGGAATGTTGGGAAATAATCTTTTGAAGTAGATAGTCAATTATTTGGTGGAGGAATATTACCCCAATCTATTTTATGAATTAATATTTCTTTTTCCCGTAAATAAACAGGACATAATTTGGAGAAGGCTGTATGTGAGGAAGCAGAGTTTTTAATTTCTGGCAGTGGAGAAACTAAACAATTTGCACACCTATGTGCATCTAGATTATCATGTTGTTTGCAATTAGTAACGAGATGATTTTCATTACAAATTCCGCATATTGGTCTTTGATCACAAGTTTTTCGTAGATGTCCGAATTTACAAAACAATGTGCATTGTCGTGGCTTGATTAGGTCTTTTACTTTATACACTTTGTAAATATACTTAAGGTAGCCTTTTTCTAAAATTTTGCTTCTAATTTCTGTACTATATCTGAACACAACATTATAGTCTCCCGATTTTACAGAATATGAGTATAAAAAAGATATATCCTCATTGTTGGTTATAAAATTTTTTAGCCATGGATTAGAAGATGTAAGTTCATGTAAGAAGCTTTCTTTGCTAGGTGCTTTAAATTGGTTTGAAAGGTAGAACATTTGAAGGGTTGGTTGTAGGTTATGTCTGATTTTACAACAACGAGAGAGAGAGAGAGAGAGAGAGAGAGATTTATTATAAGTCGCTCGCAACCCTAGGGTTGAATAGTGGCGACTAAAGCAAACAAATTTATAAAACTTTACAAAAAAGAACTAGACATAGTGAAACGGATAATTCTTCTCGATTTGAGCGAAAACGAGTGGTTTTTGTAATCGTTTGGAAGTAGCTGTCAGATTCGATGATCCCTCAAATTGTAGGGTAAGTCAGAAGTTGGAGGCAATACATTGTGAAGTATGTGATTGGCCGATTGTATTTGTTTCCAGAGGCGGTTGCACTGTACTAGTCTACGTTCGTCAAGTGATTTAAGGTTGGTAACATAGAGGGCGTCAGACACATGAGCTGTCGGTAAAGATACTTGAGAGCGCGTTTCTGAATGCGCTCGATGTCCTTGGCTTGCGTTTTGGTTAACGAGAAGTGCCAAAGTGGAACGCAATATTCTAAAACCGATATTACGACAGCATATAATATCCTTAAAAGGGTGCGTGAAACGAAGTCTTTTCGCGGCTTTCGTTACTATGTTTTTCACATGTNACAAGTTTTTCGTAGATGTCCGAATTTACAACACAATGTGCATTGTCGTGGCTTGATTAGGTCTTTTACTTTATACACTTTGTAAATATACTTAAGGTAGCCTTTTCTAAAATTTTGCTTCTAATTTCTGTACTACATCTGAACACAACATTATAGTCTCCCGATTTTACAGAATATGAGTATAAAAAAGATATATCCTCATTGTTGGTTATAAAATTTTTTAGCCATGGATTAGAAGATGTAAGTTCATGTAAGAAGCTTTCTTTGCTAGGTGCTTTAAATTGGTTTGAAATGTAGAAAATTTGAAGGGTTGGTTGTAGGTTATGTCTGATTTTAGCAGTGTATCCCATTGAACAAATGCTATCAACTACATCATTTATGTTACCTTCTTTAACAAAATTCATTACAATAGAACCGTTTTTTGTACCCGAGCAACTCTTAAGAGCTGGAGCATTAGAGTCTAATTTTTTACTTAACTTATGTTCAAATTCTCTGGTTTGAGCCTTAGATATGGATTCGTCATCAATTTTCACTATAACACAAGTGTCATTTCTTGTAGATGGAGTTTTAAACGTTCGTTGGTTGGTAGCAGCTTCAGAGTATTTCATGAGCTTAGTGGTATTTAAAGGGATAAGTGAACTAGGTTCAGACTGACGATTTACTAGGGGGAACAGTAAGCGAATAATTTCACTTTTTATTTCAGAAATGTTTTCTTTCATTTCATTCAGATGCTTAGTAGTCGTTTGCCTTTTTGAGCTGTGCAGCTCAGTAATTATACTTTCAATTTGAGAAAGAGGTTTAATAATCTTCTCTATAGAAGGATCAGTGAAAGGACTATCTTGCATAATTAATTAACAAAATATAGCACTAATGGTTAATGTAGAAGTCTTTTCCAATTGAAAAGTTGTACGTCTTTANCAAAGTGGAACGCAATATTCTAAAACCGATATTACGACAGCATATAATATCCTTAAAAGGGTGCGTGAAACGAAGTCTTTTCGCGGCTTTCGTTACTATGTTTTTCACATGTTTGTTCCACTTGAGGTTTGATTGTAATTCAATACCAAGTAGAGAGATTGAGGAGACACGCTTAATATGTTTCCATTGGCAAGACATTCGGGAGGGAGCTCGAAGTATTTTAAAAAGGATATGGTAAGTTCCTTGGTCTTATCAACATTCAAAACAGCTCCATGTTTCGAAGCCCAGCCTAGAACCTGATTGATCACACTCACTTCCTCATTGCTGTTCCGATGCAGATGGTGCCACGCTGTAGTGTCACTAACAATTTGACATGGTTATTGAAATAATCTAGCAAACTATTAATGAACAATATATAAAACCATGGACCTAATTTGGTACCCTGGGGTACACCCGCTTTTTTATAAACGATAAGAAAGTTCCATCAGGGAGTTTTACCCGTTGCGTTTTACTTAATATCAGGTCTATATAATTACAACCAATCTTAATTCAGTTTCATAAAGAATGTCTTTCTTTTATATCAAATTCACGTACAAACTTAATTTTTACAACTTGGAACTTTGTTTATACATCTGTGTGTTTGACAGGAATATCTAGAAAACCGCTGTACTTTATTCCTTTATGATTAATAATTGTATTATGAATAAACTCAATTGTCACTGACCATCAAACTGAGATCAATTTTGTGTAGATTACTTTACTTTACCCAAGATCTCGGACTGCTGTAAACGTTTACCTAAAAATCTTGTAATTATCCTCTTGAAAACTTACTTTATGTGAGACCTCGTACACTGCCGTAAATTAGAATTTTCTTTCTTTACTTGGGTATGTTCAGACTTAAATTTGCAACTCATGCCCTAAAGCGTTGTAGATTTCAAATAGATAGAACTAAATGAAAATGGAAATATACTTTCAATTTAAAACCTTTGTGTCCTTAATTGCTTTCTATCGGAAGATCATCTTAAGCTTCTTTTCTAGCTGCGCCTTTCGCAAAATACCGCCGCATTCACCCCAAGCAGAAGGCATGTGTTACAGTATCAACAATATCAGTGAGTAAGCCTATTATGTCACCATCACAAAAGCCTCGATTTTGTCAGAAGCAAGAGCAGAAGATTATTATATTCCCTCAACAGCGTCCTATATTTCCTAAATTACAGGTACTTTCATTATTTGTGAAATTTTTTTTTTCATTTCGGTTGATTTAAATGAGAGTTGAATGAAAATTCAAACAAATCATCCTCATTTTTGCAGAATACGTATAATTCATTAAGCCACTCTTTACACGCTTATCGTCCATCAAAATGCGCTTTATTCAACGTTTTGTTTCTAAAGGGACACGATATATTTATCGAAAGATCCAGTTTGAGTTATGAATATTTGAATTGCCAGAAATTCAGAAAAATTTTACTTTTAGTTGGCCTGAAAAAATTTTATTGGGTTGGGGCTTCCCTAAAAGAACCCTCTATTTACACGTTTAAGGCATTTTCCCAAAGTAATCTAAACCTGAAGAGGTAACCTCAAATTAGTTACTATTAGCACTACTAGTAATTTACTAGTCAGTGCATATAATAGTAAGAAGTAACCTGCCAAATCTGATGAAGCGTATGCCACTTTGACAATTAATTGCGGTTACTTAATTAATTAATCGTTTTCATGGAAGGCAAGGAGAGCAAACAGCTAAAATTTGTAAATGAGCAATTATTTAAATAATGTTTTTAGTTATTTCTTCTAAAATGTTTAACAAATAATGATATAAATGCGTCAACAGTTTAATACTATATTAATTTTATCTGTAAATCATGTAAATATTCATTAAAAAATTTTTAAAAGTTTCTTAAAAAAATCCCTATAATTATATCCACAAACCACCTCTATAATTTGTAAACTCAACAAAGCGCCTCTGTTAATAACAAAGCGCCCCTTATAAGTGTATATATATATATATATATATATATATATACTAATACCTCCCTCTCCGTAGTATGGTTTTTGCAAAAAACCGCTACATAGAGGGAGGGGAGAAAAATTTTCCATACTACATCCAGGGAGTTTGGGATTTTGCCCGAAAATTAACTTTTTGGCTATTGCTCCCTATAAAATCCATCGATCCCTTAAATATTTTGCATGAAGGTAGTGACTACCAAAAGACTGTCATACAAAAATTCAGGAATTTATGTGGGAAATTAAGCTTATATGGTTATGTGGAAAAAATACATAGAGGGAGGTATATTTATATATATATATATATATATATATATATATATATATATCCATTTTCCCCAATTTTTCCAATGAACACTAGTTATCAATATCGAATTCTGCGAATTTCTGTATTTCAATTAAATTAGAAATTCTATTCCTTTTGCTAGGTATAGCTCTAGCGTTTTTGGTGGTTCCAATAGTCCAATACTATAAACCATGGATTGGGGATTGGAGATAATATTTAATCCTCATTCAAAAATCAAAAATATATGAGTAATGTAAGACGTAGTTAATAATAACAATTTTCTGGGTTCAAAGATTGTCCTTAAACATTTTCGACGTTAAATTGTTTTCAGAAACATAAGTATGCATTAGTAGACAAAGAAGGTTGGTTTCATCTTGCAGCATGTCAATTTGCGCTTGGGAAGTCATAAGTAACTCGATATCTTTCTGAAATTCTTAAAAAAAAAACCCTGTATACAGTTCAATACTTCTAATATTTTTTCAATATTTTATTGTACCCGGTGATAGATATACATTCTTGAAGTATGGCAACAACAATTTAAAGCAAAGTGCAAATTGTGTAGACTAAATATTGAAGGATTGTATTATAAAATAATGGACATTACTAATAACTAGTGAGCTGAGCTGCACATGTATTTTTCGTTATTAAAGAGCCCATTTTATGCGCGTAATGTGGTTCATTTTTATAATCTTATTATTTATTGAAAGCGATGTTTGTTAATATTGTTTAAATGGTGCTGTATACAGGTTACCCCTCACTACTTCAGAAAATGCACACTATAGTGAACCTTTTGTCCGGTACAATGAGGATGTCGTTGGATCAGACAAAGCGACTTTCTCGCTAAGAAATCACATTGTATAAAAATGTCAATATGTGGGAGTAGTTTTAATAAATATTTTGTTTTAAATTGCTCTCCAAATTAGTTTTTTCAAACGAATGCCACCTCCATTCACAGCTTTCAGAATTGTGTTATTTGAGACAAGAGTAATGTCGTTTAATATTATTTGCATAATTAATTTTAAGAGTTATTTTATATGATAAGCTTCAAAGTTCTTTACTATTTTTGTGTAATCCGTCAGTATTGTTCAACGTTGGTGAAAATATAGAACATGTGTACTTGAACCTCAATCGTTGATGTTTGCACTTGGTAAACATTCGTTTTCCTATTAAGAAAAAAATATTCATTGATTTTGAGAAGTAATACACTATGTTGTTGAAATTAAAAACGTTAATTTTTGTACTTCTAAATATAAAAATGTCAAGCATATTCTCTGTGCGAATTGTATCAAACTAAAAGTATTTCTTGATAAGCATTTTTAACACCATAAATACATTTTTTTAATTATAAAGCATTTATTCACGCATTATTTTTATTGTGCTCAAAATTTTTCAGAGTAGCGTACTAGCTATTTCTCTATTGGATTTTTTGTTGCTCTTACCTATGCAACCCGTCAAAGTTCATGTATGCAAAATTTCATTCATTTTCTACTAATATAGAAATAGCTAGCACGCTGCTCTCAAAACTTTTTCAACACAGTAATATTTTTAATATGTAATTTCTTATTCTAAAGTGCAATCAGTGATATAATATGTAAAAAATGTTTTAAAGGGATATTTTCGGCTATTTTTAGTAATGTTGCAACTTTCCTTTGTCTAATGATATTATACCATTTATTCTTATCTACATTATATCATTGCTTTTTGGAATTTGAAATGCCTAGACAGTTGCCATTTATTTTAGGTTCAACCAGTTCATGTTCAATTAGTGACTTCTGAACCACAAAAGCTTCAAATTGTATCATCCACAGCATCTCAACCGGCGTACAAGTCTATTCCAGTATCGATCACCCAAAGCCATCCACGGCTTGTTTCCATTCTACCAGTAGCATCTTCAGGTAGTAACATCTGTATAAAGTACTCTCCCTTATTACTCATGCATTTAGTAGGTATATTATGGAATTGGAACTGTAGTAAGCATTGAATCTTAATTAGAAATTTCTTATTAATTTAAAGTAATTATCAAAATAACTTTTTTCAATTGAAAAAATATGCGGTGTTTTTACGCTTCTCACCTTCATACATGTTCTATATTTTGATGAGATTGTGACTTTGTTAAATTGCTGTATCCTGAGCAACATTAATTGATTTATTAATAATAAATGCTGTATATCTTTTAATCTCTCATTTTCTTACGAGAACAATACTTTCTATACTTATCTCTAATTTGGCATTAGGACATTAATATTTAATTCTTTTTTCGAAAGCAACGTTGAAATAAATGAATGTTGGTTTCTTCTACAATAACTTCTTAGCCCATTGTTTATTCAGTGTAATTTCTTCTCTTTTAGATTCTCATTACCAATAATATGTTTTAATTAAAACAGTGCAGTTAATGTATTGATACTAAGATTGTAGTTTTATAAACTAATAATAATGTTAATTATTACTACGGTAAATTCGAATTTGGCGTACAGAGTAGACGCTTGAAATATTTTCCATAATACAAAGTTTACACCCCTGGTTTTCTCTATGAATATTTACAAGATGAAGCTGAAACTAGTATGTTTATAAGCAGGTCAAAATCTATATATTTATATCAAACTTACTGATGATTTAATTTTTGCAATTTTTATTACGAAATGAGTTTATTATCGGATGCGTCTTTCATTCCACGTTATATACATTTTAAATAAGATTTTTTGAAAATCATAAATGAGTAAGATGTTGAAAAAATTAACATATCGTGAATGGGAATTGTGTTCAAGGTAGAGTTTCATTTTCCCATCCAATAGTCTTTTTGCTCTACGGCATAACTTACATTTTGACCAAAATTAGCAAAAAATATTCTGAAACCCATTTCCAGTTCTTTCATTTTTGGTTTCGGTCTCATTGAGTTTTTCGTCCCAGGTCCCACAGACCCTTGTTCAAACTGTTATTGAAAATTTGTTTAGAGGAATTTTATTCTATGTATTTTATTTTATTTTTGTCGTTCTGCGATATTAAAAAACCTCACGCGCACAACACTACTATGTAGTCTAATTTATTCACACAAATTTGCTGAATAATAAGCTTCTTAATTATAATTGCGTCAGAGTTTAATTTGAGCGATATTAAGTTTCGAATTTACATAAAGTATGTAAACAATCACTCTATTGTTGTCACATGTTATCTGAAATTTGGAGATTAGTACAACAGTAAAATATACATTTAGCAATTTTAATAACATTTCAATCATTACTGTAGTTGGATTCCAGGTAATTTCCTACAAACCATTTAAACCATCACGTAAATAATTAAAGTCCTCGCATAACCGCCTTTGTAAACAGCTGACCATAAGGATTTCTTATCTGTGAGCGCAATGATATGTGGCACTTTGATATCAGTGAGAAATAATTTAATTTCTTAAATAAAAAGCGATATATCAATTAGTTGTATAGTGTCTGCACTACGAGTGAAAGTTTATTTCATTAGCCGACTATGATCTTAGATTACCAGTTCAAAAAATTTGGTATTCACACCACAACTGTCAGAAAATGCTATGAAAGAAGCTTTGCGTTGAACGGAACTAAAAATTGGTTTAGCGTTGCTATTATTTGCTTTCTTTATTAATTATTGGAAAGCCAATTTAATCAATATTTCATGAAGAGATTCTAGAAACATCATATGATAGATCAAGCTTAGTTGACATTAAGAGCCAATTGAGTTTGTGTAATTTTTTATAGTTTAAATGTCCAAATTGTTTATCAAGCGTTTTAAATGAGGTATTGAGTTGACATTTGCATTTCTCGTTTCAAGGCTTCCTCCTTTTCTTTCCCGTCCAAAATATTTAATACAATAATGATGACCCATTTTTAAACAATTCAAATTCACTTTATCTCCATCAACTGTCATTGTGTTTTTGCCGAAATTAATTATTGCTGCATTCATTTTTGACAAACTAGAAACTGAAATTCGTTGAAAATACTAATTGTTTTAGTATTTATGAACCTTTGAGTTAGTGTTCTAACCCAAAAGAATACCTATAACACAACGGGGTTTCAAAGCACAGAGCCATGCTGCCCATGAACTGTGGCGATTAGAATACTCAAGCATTTCACATAGTTGAAAATACTATCGGTAATGATGATAAGTGTTATGATCGTGATTAAATGCTGTATTGAGTTTTTATAAACTATTAATGAAGCACAACTGAAGACAACACGTAGATATAATTAAATCCAATGTAATTTCTGAATGCAGCAAGACCATATATGATGTTGATAACGTCAATAAGTTTGTTAGAATCATTAGGTGTAATCATAAATCTAAGAGATTCCCATAGAGAAGTGCTAATCACTCTGGTCGATGATGTAACCAGTGGTATATGAGGTAATTTCATTTGATTTCACAAACAATTTAGATTCTAAGTTGAGGAATATATCCTCTTCAGTTGCCATGACCTTCTCACACACATCGCCGCCAGATGGCCTAACAATGCTCGCAGATGCTGCAAGTGCCTCTCCACACATGGTTTAGCCGATATCGTTTGCCACAATTTCAAATTTTATCCTTCAAATTGAACAGCTGAAGTTAGTTTGTATATCAAAGTTGCGGTGCTCTCTTCAATGATTCTATTATAAATTATTTCTATAATTATTAAAATGGCAATTTGTGCATTGTATCAATTTTATTTAATAATTTGTAAATTTTCAATTTTAATTTTAAATAGATTTATTTTATAGATGTTTATTTTTGTTTATTTAGTGCAATTCATTTTCAGCATTACTACCTATATTTTTCGAATTTGGATAATCCCTCAAACTGTTAAATGCTATTGTTAACCATACGATTATTCAATTAAAAACACCAATAATTTATCTAGAATGTAGTTTGATACACTTAGTAAAAGTAAGTTTCCTTTTTTATCAGTTTCTATAATGACTGTTCATTAAATTAAGTTTGGCATTTCCAGTTTTAAAATGATATTCTAATCTAATATGTAATGACCAAGTTCATTTTGTGGCTTCTCAAGTTATACTTTAGCATAAAAACGTTTGCTTTGAGTTAATTCCACATTCGTTGAAGCTTATGCTCACAAAATATTTTGTTTAGAATGCAAGTGCTATCTTTTAATTGCATTATTTTTTAAATTAAGTTATTGCTATTAAGAGTTCATATTTTATGCAGCAAATCTTGTGTAAAATGTTCGTTGCAGTAATCCGACTATTCTATGATTTTGACTTTATCCATTGGCCACTTTTAAATGCTGTACAATTAGATACATTATACTGAGTCAAATTCGAGGTTTTATTTGAGGGTAGGATGCCGTGGGGTAACTTTGCTGAAAAATGCCAATAACAGATGTACTTTTAAACAAGTAACACAGTTTTAATCTGATAATGAATTTTAGTTAAAGTATTTGGTTGGATTATCACATTTCTTTGCCGTGGTATTTCAAATTTTGTTGTTAACGTTATTTTTCTCTAAAGAATCGGACAATGGTTGAACAATTCTAATGTCAAAATATTCATGAAGTTGGGTTGTTTGTTGTTCCAGTTCAAATATGATTTACACAGCATACAAGCATTGCATTATTTAATTCCTTATATTCAGAAACCCGTCGGCTTAAAGTTCTCGCAAAACTGAATAATTATTAATAACAATCAAAGCAAAATCATTCTTTGTAAATTACGGGAACTACTCTAAACTAGAGCTAGAAATGGTCGCAAACGGCTTGGACGTTGGACCGAATATATCAGTACCATTTCGCTTGCTACTTAGCCGATTTTCGGCCACGGTTCTTTTATGAGGACATGTCTATGATTTTTTGCAGGTATTATATTTTCCAAACGAGACTGATCCGATTGAAAATTTTTTCATACTTAGTGAAAGTTTGAGCTACAAAAATATTAGAAATGTGGAATAAATGTTTATTTATTACTTTTCTTACATGCATTTTTTATCCATTCACTTTAAATTTCACGAAATTCTTTTCTATTTTTAATAAGTTTGTTAAATTGCAAAAATTCACTCTAAATTACAATATTAAAATTAAAACATATTTAGAGGGAATTTTTGTAATTGACGATGTTCAAGTTGGGCGAAATATATCTTTTAGTCTGTTTTTTAAAACTACTAAGGATCCTTAACAACAATAATAGGATATATTCAATAAGGATTATTTCATAACCTATTAACCCAAAACTTCACAGCGTTTCCTTGAAGCACAAAGCGTTTTATTAGCTTTTTCGAAAAAGTTTCTCAAGCCAATTAATAAATCTAACAAACTTGGGATAATGACATATTATTAGGCAAATTTACACCTATTTTGTGATTAATATTTGTTGTAGAAATATTCTTTTGTCGGACGTACCTGAAAGTATAAACTATTTTCTATAAAATGTCCGATTTTCCTAAAAAATTCTTTATAAATTGGATGTGAGCTATTTATTTTTGATAAATAAATAAAAAAGCCTTGTTGAGCTGGGTTAAGTAGTAATCCGAGATTCGAGATGTAAATATAAAACGAGACTCTCTTTAAAAAATTTCAGGGAAATTTTGTGAGACGTAGATGTGGTATTCAACTGGTCTGTTAAAACCATATTCGACGTAAACAAAAATGACGATTGCCAAATATCGAGAGAAAAATATTAAAATCTAGATTTTGAAAATATATGAAAACATAGTAACCAATGGTGTCGGTAGCTTTTACTTTTTAAAGGTTAGGAGGGGAGCCACAGTAAATTCCAATTGTATCACTAATAAGATACTAAATACGTACAACGGGCACGTCAGAGTTGGAAGTTCTTAACGTTTCCCTGGTCAAGACCGGTCCGGCCATTTACGATTTAGCCCTTTTTCGTACGTGGTCCTCCTCAGAGGACACTTTTACAATGGATACTGTAGTTATGATTTCAAAATGTTTCCTATTCTCAACATTCAGTTGCCCAAATTAGACAATCTTTAAGTGAAGAGTATTTACAAAGTTTTATATTATGGATTCCGTAAGCACCCTAATCAATTCAAAAAGTTCATAGTAAGTTTTTCGTATTAAATTTTGATGGCAAATAATTTTTAAGATGCGTAAATGATCACTATAATCGTTGATAATCCTCTTATGTATTAGTGCCAATAATGTATGTTGTTGTCATCCCTACTTACATGTATATTACAAAGAGCACATATTTGTATGTTTTCTATAACTCAACCATTTGTTGATAACTATTAGCGAACGTGTTAGGTGCTAAAAACAAAGGATGTACTTGGAATCAATAATTGTAATTGATTATATCTTCGTTTGATTTATAAGCACGCCTTTTTAATTCCAAATGTATTGACTAAATTATAAATTATTGCTACGTAATTCAACTCTATTACAATTGATAAGTTCTCTAAATGCATATAATATTAACCCGGGGAGGACCAGTGTTGCCTCCAGGCAACAGAAACATACTATTTTCATTTTAGCCCTATTCACACATAATCATAAACTTTTAGATTCTGAGTACGTAACATGTTTAAGTTTGTGTTGGAAATATTGTTTAAATGTATTTTTTTGAAAACATTGCCCTTGGCTACATTTGAGCGGGATTTAAATTTTCGTCTTCAAGCAGAAACGTAAAAAATGTAAGTTTCTATATAGAAGTCCTATGTTTTATCTTACTATGCTTTATGTAGTGGTTTATACTTGTAAAAGTAGTTTAGAAATGTGTTATGAACAAAATAAGTCCCCAAATATTACTGAATACCTATCTCACGCCGATGCTTCATAATTACCGATGCTTTCACCGCGAGCAGTCGGTCCTTGCGAGCGCGCTGTGCTTACCACGCTTAACGCTACGTCGCTCATTGCGTTACCTGAAGAGGAGTTAACCAAAACTAAATTATTAGCTCCTCTCAAGAATCTCGGCAGAGATGAACTAATTATCCTGTTCAACATGCTAGCAGCCATCAAAGAAACTCCTTCTGAATCCGCCAACAAAACTACTCAAGTAACTCCAGAAATAAATCATGTGCCGTCTCAAACACAAAAGAAGGTACAACGCCCAAAACACTTGAGAGCAGAAGCTGAATTTCTTGCCATCGGATCATCAATGTACCGTCATCTGAAAGCTCCGGGCTTACTAAGAACTGCTACATGTGTTCATTCATATCCGGGAGCCACCATTGA
>CABFPE010000104.1:1453633-1474919 GCA_900660155.1 Hofstenia miamia
GTAGACAATATTACATTATATAGATGGTAGACAATATTACATCTCTATGGTTTATAAAATTACACCAATGGTAGTAATTTCTGCACAGTATACTTATTTCTGGAACATAAGCCACGACTCTCATTGCACAACGAAGTTCGATTTGATGGCCTGAACCACAGGCCTCTTTATGAGGAGAAGAAACAGAGATGCAAACAGTGTATAAAGGGTATTGTTTACTCTAAATGCTCAAAGTTTGATGTCCACCTTTGCATTACAAAAGAGAGAAATTCCTTCATTACATACCATAGCAGATAAACTTTTTTTAAAAACAACAATTTTGCTTTTACACACCTACATTTATGAGTGACCTTTTATGGATACATTGTGTATAGTATACATAATGTACATATTTATTGCATTTTAGAATCAATTTCTATTTCAAATTTCAGCTTTATGTCACATATTTATAAGCTTATATGTTTATCATAAATTTTCTATACACACCATTTTCAAATTTCTAAAATTTCCTGCTTTTATCTATGTAAGATTTTGAATATAATTTTGTGTTCTGTGTATATTTATAGAATTTTACTTCATTTTATCATGTATTGAACATTTTTTAAAGTGTTAATTTAGCAACAGAAAGAGTTCTGCCATAGAACAATATTTTCAGTCATTTTCCCATGAAGGCCCAGTGTTGCCTGCAGGCAACATTGCAAATTTATGACTTCTACTACACATTGGCAAAAAATATTCTTAGGACTTAGTTCCTAGGTCAAAATAGATTTCCTAAATAAATTTCGGAACATAAATCCTATTTAAAGTATAAGTGGGCTTTTCCGGGTTAAGTAATTTGCTAGCCATTAGAGATATACATAAGAAAAATACAGAAAAATAAAGTTACTTGAATCTCACTAATTCCTCAAAACATAGTATTCACATCTTTATTATACCGAAAATTAATTTTTAGATTAAAAATTTGAAAATAATGATATCTACCTATACACAAATATTTAAAAATTTAATTGCCAAAAATATTCATTCATAATGTGTGTTTATATAAAGATAAATGAGGAGAATTCATTTCATGAGATTAGGTTAAGTCGAACTTGTGTACAAATTTGTATCAATCAATTTTTGAGATTGCCATCTCAATTATTTGGGAGAACTATTCTAGCAGTTTCACAGTTCTATACTGACATCAAATTCTATTCTTAACTTTGAGAATATATTTAAGACCACAACAGAATTGAGTACAAGAGATCTGAAAGTCGTGCAAAATATATACCAATTATATAATTGTATTGAATGCTAGCTCTAAATACATTAAACATGTCATCTTATCTCTCACTACAATGAATTGAAGTTCGACTTAGCCTAGCACTAGCACTCCGTTTGGTTGGGCTTCTTCATTCCGAGATAAATTGTCCGAGGTCGGGTTTTATGATGAAATCCGTCACACTCAGTGAATCTATCGGCGTTATATAGATTACAAACAAATGTTTTCTGCAGAAAACCAATTGAGAGACAATTTTCTTTCAATAAACAAAGAGAAATACAATCAACGATGCTATTTTCTTTTTTAGTTTCTATAATAAAGGAGTTGTTCATTGCTGAATCGAATTTCATGTCGTTGAAATCTTGAAAATTAACTTCACCATTAAACCTCATAATTCCCGCAAATACAACCGTGCCAAATGCAGCCAAATATTTTAGTAGTCTCTAAAAACACATAAATATTTTCAAATACATAGGTTGAGGAAGCCTCCCTTTAAAACAACATCAGAATTGTTAGTGATTAGTACACATTTTTTAGAAACATATTCATAATTTTTCTAAGAAATTAATACCAACCATTGACTTCCCTAGCACTAGCTGAACGGTATGAGGATACATTAGAGACATTCTAGTCAATCTTCTTATTTTAGATATCGAACTTTGTGCTGCTTTTATATTTATCTGAAGTGATACAAAATCGGTCAAAAATCTCACCGTCCCCTAGAGATTTCCTCTCTTGCGCTTATGATAGAATGTAAAGAACATAAGTTAGTTAGCGGGCGTCTATTTCAAAAATTTCGAGCTTGCAGAATAAGAGAAACTAAATGTCAAATTTTCTAAAAATAATTAGATGAATTTTGTGGTTTTTAGATTTAGGCTAGAATGTAAATATTTATGTATTTATATGTATTTGATCAAAGATGGCAATTAATAGCTAAGAAATTTTTAGCAACAGTAAGCAGTCACGTTAAAAGTTTGACAATAATTTAAATTTTTTCATATGCTTATTTTATAATATTTGCTAAGTTTGATGGAAAATCCATGTATATAGTAGGCACAATTATGTGTGTGTGTATGGCATGAGTTATGTAGAAGTAAACCAGTTTGAAGTGGGATGGTTGATTTTAAAGTTCTGCCAAACTATCAAACTCTTTCAAAAAGTGAGAGAATCACTTAGACAGAGAAATGCTCTTAACAGTCCCACAGCAATACTGTGTAAATCTCTGGCCTCATTCTTAAAAAATGTTATGTCGCATGATTCTATAACATCGAAGTAACGTAATTAAACTAATATAATAATAAATAATATATAAATAATATATAATAAAAAGTCACCAATTCATGTTTATCACATCTCGGCCTTATATTTATACACATAAGCTTAAAAAGTAGACTTCAATGTCCATTTAAGTAGTGAAAACACCAATTTTTTTATAAATAGTTCACTTTCCATGATACATTGACCTCTCTGCATCATCCCTGCAGCCCTGGTTTCAAAAAATCCTAACCTTTATTTTAATTAAAAAAATTTCTATTGTGTCTAATCCACACTATGAAGTCTCCATTACATTTTCCTTATACAAGCTTTATCAGGCATTTGGAAGGAGGGTCACCTTGCTCTTGAATATCTAAATTTTGTAAATCATTTCTTTAAATAGAAAGTAATGCAGCAATTTGGTGAAAAACAATTTTAATGGTTTCCTAAAGTTAAGAGTTAAGATATTCACAATACTGCTCAGATAAGACAAATCATCATTTTGAGCATTTTTAAAGATATTTAATTATTTTAACAAAAACATTCAAATATTTTTCGACTTACAAATCATCGTCAGTTTTACAAAAAAACTGACGATGACTTTGTAAGTCGAAATATATTTGAATTAACCATCGAATTCCTCAGATTGGCGTCTGGCTTCACTCTGAACTCTGCAAATCTGTAATTATACTTGTACTATTTATTTTTAACTCAGCCGCAACTGTACTGTAGCCGTCCTTTGACCAAGACCGCGGCTAGTCAAGAAATTTAATTGCGACGGGAACAGTGGCTACTGGTACACCCCTCTAGTATTGACACATTATTTAGAGTAATGCGTCAAGTGGAATATTCAATTATCTAGCTCTCTTGCAATGCCCTCCACTAAAATGCTGCACATGTACATGTGCAAAATAAATGCACTTCACATCACCCATTCAATGACTACGATTAGTAACACACACACATATATATTTTATGAGAAATACTTTTATTTTAACCCACACCCTTTATTGAAGATCTTCAAGAAGGTAATTTTTTATAGAAATTCAAATTGACTTCAAATTTATTGAAATCCGGATTATTGCTTTGAAAAAACAGAAAATATTTAAAACTGTTTTCAATCAATTAAAACATGGCTTGTTTTCAATTCAGTTGAATCTTCACAAACTTATGCTATTAAATTTCGGTAATTCAATTACAAATTTGGATTTTTTTGAATAAAAATGTTTTGGTCAACAGCTATTTACAATATATATATTATTAATTGTTGATGCACTAGTGTATATATTTGATAAAAGCAATGATGCACATGTACATAAATAACTTACAAACATTCTTCAACAAAATCGTGTCTCACACTATCTTGAATGAAATGAAAGTCAACCACACGTAGTGTTAATGACATCTAATTCAATGCTAATATAGAATTGGCAAAGAGTTTAGTAATGTTATCACGCTGAATTTATGAAAGAAGTACAGCGGGGTGAAATTGAAAGGAGAAAAAATAGGTGTTAATATAAATCGCTGCATACTAGAAAGATGGATGTAGAACCACCTTAAAAATGTGAAGCCCTATGCTCTCGGAAAGATAGTAAAAATCGTTTTCGAGGTGAACGAGGTGATAGATTTTCATAACTTTCCAGAAAATTCATGTTAATCGGTTCCAGAAAGAGCATCCTTGCAGTTTTTTCTGATATCTACTGAACTCATATATATATACTTAACGTGCTATAAATTACAATCATTTTTGGATAATGCTATTGCACTACTGTGGCAAAAAAATGGTAGTTTCAAATTAGGCCTATATGGAGTATATAGATTTTATAGATTATATAAACATGAATACCTTGTAATAGGAGCAAAAAATAGCGTAGTTTTGAGCCAAAAATAAATGAAAACCGGTATTTTTAATATAAATATAAGTGATACTTTTAATATCAAACAAAAAATTAAAAAATTGTTAAAATATTGTAAAACACAAGAGATACTGCATCTATATGGGAGAAAACACGTCTTAACCATATTTTTCATTTTTACAGAGTGATTGATTCCGACCCTTGCAAACTTTTTTAAATTTGACTTTTTGAAATTCCCGATAAATCTGTGCTCTTCTGGGTTTTAATATTATAGATTGTGAAGTATTCAGAATAAGTGTGAAGCAATTTCACCAGCCGTTATCTCGCTACCTTTGACAACAATACTTTCCGAATTTTGATTTTGCGTTTTTACATGAAACAATTTTTTCTTCCCAATTTCGATATTTTATACCTACTCTTTATTATTTGCTAACTCAGGAAGCATCATAAAATTGTACCCATTGCAAAATTCCAAAGTTTCTAAAAATCGCTGCTTTTTCTTTGCCGATAATTGAAAATGATGATGTCACAGCCCTTATCTATCTAATGGTCTTATTTTGTTAATGAAGTATTGTTTACCAGAAAAATATATTTGATTAGGATCAGAGTTGTATCAACAAGTAGAAGTATACTGTAGCAACAAGGGTTAGGAGTCAGAAAACAAATGTTTGCTTTAAATATGGACAAAATCACTGTTTATTTTCAAAAAATAGCAGAAAAGGCTTATTTAATCCAATTACAAACTTATTGACAAATAGTGCATTTAAACAAACCCTTAATTGACAGAATTGAAACATTTCAAATTCGAATTTTTATGAACCATAAAGTTAGCATGATTGTTGCAAGCGCGGCCACCTTTGAGCGACATTTCAGAGCCCAAAAGCGCACCCATGCTCCACTAAGAGCCTTCATGTATTCTAAAATTGCTAACGACATAAGCACAAATTCAACAAATATTCAACGTTAGTACAACGAAAAACGATTTTTGGATTAGTTCTTACATGTATCATTAACTATATGTGAACTAACAAACATTTATGTTGACGTTAACAAGTTGTGAAACTAAAAAGTAGGATTACATTTCTTTATGCAACTTCATTCAATCAACACTAGAAGGGTCAAGCTTAAATCTAAAAAGTTGGAGTTACTTGATGTAACAGGGAAAAACTTCAATCTACGAATGGGAAATCAAAGATATGATTTGAGGTTAATATATCAACAATGACCCAGAAAAATGCATAGTTATGAAGAAATTTGCCATATTATACACATAGGTATTATTTCTCAACTTCTCAATAATTTACAATTGGACATTGAATTTTCACTAAGATCATGCTCTCGGTCATACTGTGAAAAGAGGAAAGATGGCGCGACCCCATACATCGGCATTGGAGTGGCTTGGAAACTCTCCTGATATTAATCAAGTTGAAGACATATTACCAATAAATCAAATTTATTTATGCTGTTTGGAAATTTGATACAATAAGGAAAGCACCAATAGTATTAGCCAAAGCCTTATAAAATTAATTTCAAAGCAATGTCTCAGCATTATAATAGAGGCCAAAGGATGACATTTAAATTATTAACAATTATGATATTAATTAATTTATACATATACTGTAGGCTTGAATACAGTGGACCATAGATTATCAGCCACTCTCTGGCTACATCGATTTTCTTACCAATTCAAACAGGCGAAAATCATACATTTTTACCCCACCTTAATTCCGCCGAAAATACGTTTATCCCCGATAGCTGCGGACAATCGTTCGCTGACTGCACATTTACATAAATTCTATTGCTTTTTTCTCTTATTGCAATTAATTTGGCTAATATATATACATATATATATATAAATATAAATATATATATATATATATATATATATATATTAGTTTTCATGAATTTTCCCAATTTTTATTTGAATGTTGATAAATTTCGGATTTATATAACCTGAACGATGTTTTTTAATTCATGCGTGTTTTCTCTCCGACGTAACATTGTTGACAATCTTTACATGTATATGTAAAAACCAGTAAAAGACAGCAACTTTGCTGCAGAGTACTTTTTTCCTAAATTATTTTAGCCTTGTAGTGATGTTAAAATTGATGTTATTAGATTATTGATTTTTTTATTTCTAAATTTGAATTATTTATTTTTGCTTGGAAAACTTTGTTTGCTTTGGAAAAATTTGTTACTGGTGTAGAGAATTTTCCAATATACTCCATTTAAATTTGGTTTTTCGTTGGATATACGTTGGGCATTATTAATCATTAATCAAATTACTTCATCTATATGTCTTTAAATTAATCTATTAGGATATCTATGCTTTTTCTAAATTTTCCGTTTATGGTTTACTGCTAGAATATGGAATACATCTTCAGACCAGCTTCTATATTATTCATTAATTTAAAAATATGACAGTTTCCAAAAGCTTCACTTGAATTGCGTCACACGGTAATTTTCGATATTCAATTTGCTCAAGAGTAATGTAAATCTACGTTGAGTAGAAAGGAATTATTAATTTAGCACTCCTTAGAATTGTTCTAATTTTAAAAATCTTGTAATTTTTTTAAAATGATTAATTATTTAACATATTTTCATTGGCGGCAAAATTCTGAATTATTGAAAAACGACTCTATACAATACAACATCGGTTCGAATTTTCTATTTTATTATATTTCTTAAGTAATGCGAAATGCATATGAACAGTAGGATAGCATCATATTTTTTAACCTGAATAACTATAGATGAATTTTATATGTATATATATATTATATATATATATATATATCAGGGGTGGATACAGAAATATTTTTTCTTGCAATTCATCACTATGCACGGTCTTCACCAACATCTACTGATTCCAAAAATGGAAACATATGGTTTATGCAATTTTTTCAAAATTCAGCACAATTTTGTGCACTACAAAATAAACAAATTTTTAGTGCATTTTCAAAGCCATAAAATTAAGTAAATTTTAAAATTTTCATCTAATGGTGTGAATTTGTGTTTAGTCTCAATATTGCTGAATATGTTGATAAAATTGAAGAAAATCACCCATTCAAAAATGTAAAGCTCTTGCTAAAGTCAATATATTCTAAAATTAATTACCAAATATGTTTTCGGATTTTTGGAGTACGTGCATGGTGTTGAATTTGAATACAAAACATTTGATAACCCCTATTGAGTATATTCAAAAGGAGTAAGTAGAAACAGTGTGGTAAATAGAAGTGGTAGCCAAGAAAAGAATTTATCATTATAGGTTTATGTGCCACAGGGTGGCCGTAGCTATGCTCATCAAACTTCATTAGTTATTTTAAAAGTAAAATTATTTAAAATTTATCCTAAAATTAAACGCCCACACAAAAGAAGGGAATCATAACTAAAAAAGTTAATAAATTTCCAAAAGCAAAATATATACATGTCTATAAATCCTATTTTAAGAAAATTCAATAATATTTAATATAAAAATATATGAGTTTGTGAATTAAAAAGAAACGAAATAATCATTTTCGTGAGGTGACTAGGAACATCACTAAAAGAACAGTTATACAGAAAGATACAAATGAATGTGCCTAAAAAAGGTATTGAAGAGAATCAAATCAATTCTTGTGATGATGAAAATGAAGAAAAAGAATTATTATTGAGAAAAAATTCCGATGCTGGTGAAATTAAAATCTGAAAATATATTTTTCTTATTTTAGAGGAGGCCCTTTCTGTATCCTCCCTTGATATATATATATATATATATATATCTGGTCAATAATTCATATATCAATCTCGATTCCTTTGAATTCATCTTGGAAGTACTAATCGTTAATGCACCTGGGCTCAACCATCTTGTAGCCGTCGGAACCTAAAAATGCTTCAACCTAATTTTCTTTCTTTCATTCTACTTCTTCAGTGTATGTTCTATGTAAAACTGAATGAGCAAATAGTTTATCACCGTGAAAACAGTAAACAACATTTCACCATTTAGATTTGTAGTAATATTGAATCCTCATGTTTTCTCAAGAAAGTCAAATCAACTTTGTTTTACAAATTGGTTTGTAATACCACATTGACTAAAAAAAATAGATTTCAAATAAATATTCGCCACATGTTGATAATAAAATATTTCTGATCTGACGTAGTAGCCATGGTGAGAAATTCAACTTGATTTAACCTGAATTTACATAACCTTTCAAAGAATTGGACTGATAATTGGCAGAAATTTATCTTAGTACCTGATGTATGTGTCACATTTTCAAACCCGATGACCCATTGACCTGAATACTCAATGACTCGAAGAACCGACTCCATCATCGCTAAAAGTAAACACAAGCGGCACTCAAGGACATAAAACGCTTAATTTTTTTTCGATTTAATTTATACTTTAATGTTAATCATTATCAACCAGATTTGAACCTTACATATTTGTGATTTTCTAAGTAAGCAAGGTAATGATTAAAGGAGTCAGAACGACGAATTTCAATCCAGACTAATTTTTATATGCATTTGGATAATAAATAGTGCATCATTTGTAAATGATTTTTTTTTTAAAATAATAGTAGATACCCGGTGGTCCACTGACCTTCTCAAACACTGTGACCCGGTACCCACTAACCCGGCAGTCACTCTGCATGAACCAGAAGATAATTTAAAGGTGACCCGTAATTAAATTTTTGCAAATTGTATTTGGTAAACCAATTTAAGACTTGAATTACTTTGTTTTTTCACCCGACACTATTTTTCATCATGCTAAGAGGAAGTCATATTAGTTAAGAAAATCTTTCAGTAAATTAAACAAACTTCAGCAATTTTTCACCTAATTTTTTGAGAAAATATCGACCTACTAAAATCCCAGCAGAAGATTTCGGAAAGTTATCTAATCGAACTTTAGTAAAATCGTCAAAAGTCTTTTGTAAAAATTTCAGCACCGAAGTTCGATAAGCCTTTTTTTCCAAAATTGCACAAGTTGGAAAATTTCCCAATGTCTACTCCGTCTAAATTTTCTCAATCCAGAAAAGTTTTTTGTAATATTAAGGATATTGGACCAACAACAAAATTTTCGCATAAAAGGATGAAATTTGAGACAAAATGATTCAATTTGCTGGCATCGCAATCTGATTCAATGAAAATCTATCGCAAAAAATTTTACACTTTTGTTGGAACAAACTCATGGAACAATCACGGAAAAACGTAATTAAATTTGAATAATACACCTCGATAGCGTATTAATGCTGAAATTCATAAAGAGTCAAGTGGTTATATAGAACAAAGATATAAACATATCTATGTAATAAAAAAATCATTATTGTTCGCATATACCGTGTGTCCCACGGTAAACTTGAAAAAATAAATTTTTGTAATTGTAAAAAATTAATTTTTTTATTGAAATTTATTTTTTAATAATAAAACAGAAACACTAAAATTTTGTTTAAACACAATTTAAACTGAAAAAGGACAAAAGTGAATAGTTAAATGAGCGGCTCAATGTGACTACCCTTTTCTTCAATTATTAGTTGCAAGCGATCAATAAATGAGGACAATGCGTTTGATATTTGTGCACTCGTAACTTCACCGGCAGCAATTTCAATTCGGTTCTTCAGCTCTTCAATGTCTTTGGCAGGGCCACGAGAATAGACAAGACGTTTTACGTGACTCCAATACCAAAAATCAAGTGGAGACATGTCAGGAGATCGTGCAGGCCAAGGATGTTCAAAGTGCCTACTAATCACTCGTTCTTTAAATTGCGATTTAATAAACTGTTTGACATCATTTCTAATATGTGGAGGCGCGCCGTCTTGCTGAAAGGTAGTGGAAGACAAACGATGATGCTTCTTGAGTTGTGGAACGATGTGTGATTCGAGGATATTTAAATATTCATCACCATTAATGGAAGTTGCATCCGGTATAATAAAAGGATCAAGTTTAATTTTTCCCGAAAATCCCATCCAAACACAAACTTTCTCAGAGTGTAAAGGTTTTTCTACATACATTCGAGGATTTTCTTCAGACCACACGTAAGCATTGCGAGTATAAACAGTGCAATCTACATAAAAATAGGCTTCATCACTAAACAATACATTTTCAAGATCATTGACCTTTTCAGTAAAAAACCATTGCGCAAATTCCAATCGTGCATCATAATCACGTGGTTCTAATTTTTGAGTAATACTAAATACATATGGCTTCATTGACAGTTTCTTTCCAAGAATGCGATGTAGAGTAGATTTCGGTATTGTTGTTACTGTAGCTATCTGACGAACTGATGCTGTTCCCCAAGATGATTCAGACTGCAAAGACAAAGTGGTTTTCCTTACTTTCTCAGCTTTATCATCATTGAGGGCTGCAGTAGAGCTTGACGGTGTTCGACGTAAATTCTGTACTGTCCCAAACTTTTCAAATTTATTAATCAAATCTGCAATTGCTTGAGTTGAACAAGGTGGCTTTGATAAATTTTCTGTTGTCATTAATTTACGCAATGCTAAAGTGGCAGAATCAGTTTGATAAAAATATTTCACTAGTTTCACACGCGTATCGATGTCCATTTCTAAAATGCAAAAATTATATGACAAATTGAGCTTTATAGTGGTCAAATAATGATGCAATCAATTTTCATTGGTTGTCTGATCAATACTCACAAGAGTTATTTATTCATTCAGTCAACGCAGATAAAATATTATCAGTTTTTCAAGTTTACCGTGGGACACACGGTATGTAAATAAGTCTCTAATATTATCTAAAAGAATATATTAGAAAAATACTAGGCTCAATCCAAAAACGGTCGCAAAAGACGATTCTTTTTAACAATAATGCACACAGATCTCTATCTCTACTTTGTCATACTAAAATTTTCTGTAATCACCGCAATAAAAACGCCCAAGAAAATTCATTTTTGTGATAGATCTTCTGAAAAAATTTCGTGAAAAACATTTTGAAACGTTTTTGTAAGCAGCAGCGACGTTTTACCAAAGACTTTTGCAAATATAACTATTTACCATGTGTTTAAGTATTTGAGCAAAGATGTTTTTGTACATTTTGATTGCTTTTACATCATAGTTTTGCTTTTAACCATTTTACCCTTTTACTTTTGTAAAGCGCAACATATTTAAAAATTGAAGGCATTGGAAATTTGTAAGCTACGTGAACACGTATTATGATGCAATTGTGTTTAGGCAAGTAAGTGGCTAGACAATGCTTAATAAGTTGTTTTGATTTGAAACTCAATTTTTTCACCCCATAAATTTGTAACCTTTCTAGATTGTTGTTGTGCTTGGTTTGTATTTCAATTTCATGTATTTAATAATAGCTTAAACTTCACCAAAGCATTTGATTTGGCCTTTGCCATACACTTTTGCATATGTTTTTACCAGTTCTGTCCGAAAAGCTGCCTCTTACAATTCTTTCTCAAGCCCTTCCTCACCTTAGGTCAGTAGTTAAATGGTTTAGTTAAGTAAATGTCAATTCGTACATATATCAAATCAAATCTAATTCAATTATAATATGTCAAAAATCCCTTGAAGGTTTATGACATGTACAATTTTATATAGTAGAGAATAACAAGCCAATAGCAAACGGATGAGCTAGTTAGCAAGCTAATAACAAAAAATTGAATCCTATTGCTTCCACATGGTCTTCCTTTTGGCAACATGGACATGGCGTCAACTGGGTAGTCATGTATCTTTAGTAGCAGCGATGAGGAGTTACCTAAAACATTTTTGTTATTTAGTGCTACAACTACATTAATCTCTCTATTACTGTGAAATGCTTACCATAATATTTTGTTGAAATCGGTTAAATGAAATGGAGTCAGATGACACCCCAAAGTGGGCTGGAGTTAGCTTGTAACTATTTTAATTTTTAAATAAATTACTTCTTTATCTCTTTGATATGGTTAGGGAAAAGACTCAAACTGATGTTTACCATTGTGTAAGCAGTGTTTTATGGGCGTGTCCATTACTGATTTTCGAATGGGCGATGGGCCAGGCAGGCTGAAATGTTTGATGCATGGATGGGCGGGCCAGGTGTAACAAGGAAAATAAAAAATGAAAGGATTTTTTGAAATAGTAAGCACTTCAATTTGGGAGCATCCTCAATTTACTATTTACTCAGATAATTATTTTGACTGCACAAAATACATTACTGTGAAAACTAACTGCTCTGCTCTGATTGGATAATTTAAATGATCAGCTTTAAAAAAATGAAGTATAGTATAGTGCCAAGTTTGCAAAAGAGTTGCAAAACATGTTAGTTACACATCCGGATAATTACGTATTTGGAAAACCAATGATAGCAGAATCCAATGCTTGGGGTTCGCTTTGTCTGATTAAAGAAATGCCAAGAATGAAACTTATTGATGGAGTTCGTGTTTGTTTGGTTTGTAAGCAGGTATTTTCAAGTGGCAGCAGAATGGGAACAAATCAATTAAAATCATATGCTGAAAACTGTAGTGATGGTAAGAAAACAAATGAGGAAAAGCTAAATTTTCCTTCAACACCATTTTTTTTACCTGGAGAAAGATTAAAGACATTGAATTGTAATTTTGAATCATAAGTATCTCTTGATTATCTAAGATCGTCAATTGCATTATCCACTTCAAACTTACATAGATATTGCAGCCTGAAACGGCAAGGTTGATGTTTCGCTAAAGTTGGCGAAATGCTGTTGAAAAACATCTTGAAACAGAAGTACGTTCCAAAATAGAAACTCTAAAGCTTATCTTGAACAAATTCAATCACGATTTTGCACTAAATTTCAGTTGATCTATTTCCTGACAAGTACTTCAAGCGATCTTACATAGATATTCCGGCTTTCTGGATTACAGACAAATTTGAAATATACTATGCAATATTGCCTACCAAAATTTTCGATGCGAAAGGCACTCTACTGTTAATACAGACAAAGCGTCAAGCATAACCTGCGCCATGAAGTCAAAAGACCGCATTGACTGTCTGGATCATAAACTACATACGGTTGTAGGTTACGCTAATAAAGAAACAACAGATAATTTTGAAAATAAAATTATTATTTTATTCGTACGGAAAATTTTTAGTAGAATACAATAACAAATGTCAAAAAAACACAAGTTTGTACTGGCAATAAAATAGTTAAAAGAATCTTTTGTAACCAGTTAAAAATAAACTTTAGAATTCTGCAAATACGGCTGCCCATAGGTTAGGATCCTTTCTGAATACGAAACTAAAGGCATTAAATTTTTGATGATTATGGCTTTCGGAACAGTATTCTATCTGATGTGGAGATGTAGATATTGATAAATTAAAACGAATTCAGACCAATTTAGCAGTTTTGCATATGATTACACCACTTTTAAAAAACGTCATATATATATATATATATATATATATACATATACAAATATATATATATATATATATATATATATATATATATATATATATATATATAATAGACTTAAATTCTTAAGCAGAATACAAACAAATATATATTAGAGCATGCATTGCGGGTCCTCGAGTCGAAGCCTAAAACTCAACTCGACATTTCAAGTCCTCATAACCAACTCGATAGTAGTTGGAATGACACGTATCTCTTTTCAATTTTCCCCTATAATATCAAACAATCCATCAAGGTTTCGCTATTTATTTCAATTTATAAACCACCAGGCTTGGTTTTTCTCATTTAGTTTAACATGTATTCGTGCCGCACATATAGGATAGTACAGTTATATATAGCGTAGCCTAACGTGAGAAATAAGTCAAATTATAATTGTAACTCTACTCGAACTCGAGCCTAAAAAGTCAATTATATATGTTCATTATATATATATATATATATATATATATATATATATATATATATATATATATATTTTATATATATATATATATATATATATCAAAGCATTTAATGTCACTGTATGATATATGTATGTATATATATATGTATATATATATATATATATATATATATTGCTTATGCAAAAAATATTTCCTTTTCTATCAATGATTTAGGGGATTCACATGTTATAGAATGAGTTCAAATTTTACCGTTAATTCACTTCTAGTTTCTCTTCCTGGCATCACGACAAACATTGCAACCACAGATTGTTTGCAGTCGACAGATTAAAATATTATTCAAACAGGAAAGTTCATAAACAAATTATATGCCAGTTATTTAAAATTATTTCAAAGCGTTACAGAGATGGAAGTAGGGTGGTTCGACACATGGGTTGGGGCGAGAGGAGCAGGTCGGACAGGTATGGGAAAAAGTTTTCTAAACTGGGCATCCATAATGCACAAGTGGGCAAGACTCACTTGAGCTTCGAAAAATGAGCCAAAAATTTTTGGAGATTGTAAAGTAATTTTTATTATTATATTTGAATACATTTAGCAATTTAGTCGACTTTTTAGAGATGAATTATTGTGTATTCCTCTTAGTTAAATTTGATTTTATCCAAAGTACCAATAAAATCTTTTTTCATCTGAACTTGATTTGTTGTCAACAGGCTTTACAATTACATTTGCAAAAAAATATTGCGTAAATGATTGGTTTTATTAAATGATTTTTAAGGCTGAAATTATATTTCCTTTTACTATCATGGGTTTTTACTATGTACTAGATGACATTAGAAAAATGATTATGTGCTTTCTAAGTAGAAAGAATTCACAATATTTGGCAGGGGTGATATAGTGTTATGAAAGTGAGGGACAATAGAATATCGCAAATAATTTTTGAAGCAAATGCTTTACCGCAATTTGAGGCAGTGGAATTATAAACTTGGGGCAATATGAAGCAGATTTGAACATGTAAATATAGGGCAGACTGTGGGGTTAATTTGCAAGAATCTGCCACATTTCTCTTCAATTTCTGGGCGTTGCTAATTCAGTAGACATGATAAGCATCAGTTCTTATCAAAAATCACTGAAGATGTCAAAGAGTTTTTGTATTTTACTCAGTTTCTAGAAATTGAAAAATAGAAAATTGGCTATCATAGAATGCTATATCAAAGGAATTTAGAATTAAGCAACAGTATCATAACAGTATGATTAAGTCCTGATTTGCTCTTTTGAAGCGGGCACTACAGCGTTCCTATGCGTTCCCTCTCGACGACAGCCCTGGATGTAACATATACCTTAATCTTTATACATAGTATGATCAGTATAACAGTATAAAATAGAAATCACGTTTTCACATGTAGGTAAACTCCAGGTATAATGGAGCCATTTAGTGAATTCGTTTCTAAATTCTGATTCTGAAGAGGAAGAGGGCTATTTTATTACTAAATATGAATGAACCAGAAAAAAATTGTTATACACAGGGCTGTACTCTTAATTAATTAATAATGGGGAGCTCTTATCTTGAATTTTGTATCTTTATGATATATTTTGACTATAATTTATATTCTCAACAAACAAAATCCAAAACTCGAATACTAATATAAATTTAACAAGAGGGGCTGCGGCCCCCTCGAGTACATCCCTGGCTATACAGTTGCTATGGATTTGGTATGGAAATGCTTATCTCAATGACTACATGCAGCAATTTCCGAAACTTTGGTTAAATTTGTTTTTACCAACAACTTCGGAATATTTACCCAAACTTTTGTATTTTATACACCAAAGATTCGTGAAGAAATTTTCCTCACAAGAAAAGGCGAAAATATGTGAAAAATGTTTGCTTTATATTGGCAATAATAATATAATGCGGATTCGACTCAATGCTTCTATCACAGTGAAATATCACTTATCCATACGGAATGTTTACCTGCCTACAAAATGTAGTACTAAGTTCAGATATAAATTGTTTAAAGATTTCATTTTTAATATGCATTAGTCAGACTAACTTAGTCAGCTATTATATGTTTCTAAACTTTAATCTTTAAGCAGATTGAAAGTAGAAATGCGGCGGAGTGCTTTTAACAGTTGGAACCAGTTTACTTTTTACTACGATGATAGGGTTTGGGGCACTTTTTGTGAAGCACAAATGGTATTGAATAATACAAATAGTTTAGGGCTTAAATATGCTTAGCATTAATGCATGTTATGCAATCAGCTTTGTAACCACACTTGGAATACAGTAGCGCGCGTCTAGCTGAGAATATAATTGACATGAGACACAGCCTACTAATAAATATTTATGATTAGGCTGTGGATGAGAGAATATAAAGCTTCGTCTTAAATAAATCCTATTGTTTAGACAATGAAGTACACTGTGCTATGCCTTGCTTCCATGTGCCTTTTGCTTGAAATTGTATGGAACCTTACTCGTTATGGTACTCGGCAAATGGTTTTTGATGACGCTATTCCATTTTCTGCCATGCATGATTTGACCTTACTTGAGGAACTTTATAGTACAAGAAAGTTGATCTGTATTAAAAAGTGCATTTCTAAGAGATATTGCAAATCAGTTGCTTATGGAGATGCTGAAAAAAGGTGCAAACTGTTCAGAGAAGATCGCTTTACGTCTCCTGAACACTTCTTCAATGGCAATGTTTCATCGTACAAATACTATGGAATGCGCAGAGATACTGAACCTCTATGCGCACTTGAAGACGAATTGATGATTAATCCGTTTCGTAGCGATGGATTCTGTGAGATCAATGTGTAAGATAAAAATGAAATTTTGTTAAAGAAACTATTATTTCATCTGTATTATTGGGGTATGCAGTGTGAGGTAATGGCGGAATTTCAGCGATGATTTTAAGAATTATTTTAAAAATTCAAGAAAAGATTTTAAAATTCATTTTAGGGGTCTATTCTTACACCATTTAAATAGTTTGCAAAACAACGATGGCGATAGTATTTTTAGAAGAGAACATATAGAAAATCGGGGGGGGGAGCACTCAATTTTAGAGAAAAAGTACGCATTTTACCATCCATTTAATGAAGTTAATTTCGCCTAAATTTAAACTAGCCTCCATGGGGTTAAGCGCTCAAATGATAAAACTAAAAGCTGATAAAAGCAAGCAAGCAAACTTCTAAACAAAAACTCTAAGAAGTTATAAATATGCAATTTTTGTATTTCTTCATCCCATTCGCCACAAGTGGTTGTCCTTAAGCAGGTTTCGTAGATGTGCAGGGAGCATGCGGTCCATTTGGTACTGATCTGCATTATCGATAATTTCTGCATATTGGGTTAATATTTGAGAATCCACAGTTGTTTTTGCGCAGCCTTTTTTCTTTCCATGTAGGATTCTTCATTACACCTTATTTTTTGTCCCATTCCCAGTCCAATTCCATGAGACTTGATGTACTTGCCTATATTTTCTGGGAGTAAATATCCCTCTTACATACATATATATATATATATATAAACTATTTCAGACCTTTCAGAATTCTTTTTTGCAACTTTGGATTCGAACGAGATAGAACAAATTTTCTGAAATCAGATAGTACAATTCGGATCCGATTGCAATTTCGGTTACTCGTCATGAATTACACTGGACAAAATGCAGTTTTTCTAAGGTGATGCAACGAAAATTTTTTAAGATGTGATGTCTAATAAGAGCGATGTGGGTAGGACTTATGCCTTGTAATTTAATCCTATATTTGTGATGGAGAATATGACATTTTATATATGAAATTCAAATTTCACATTTTATCTTTGAATAACAAATTTTATCTAGGCGTTTTTCATTTGAAGACATTAGGCTCTTGTGATGCTGTCTTCGTTTAATGTCTGCAAGTGAAAATATTCCAATTAGAAATACAAACAAAGATGCTAAGACTGAAATTAATTGTTGTCGGGAATTGGGAAGCAACGGAATCATCCTCAATGACCTCAATGCTACCAAAAACTAAATTTGGCGGACGTTTGTGAATATTTTACACAGCATTAACAGTTTTTCCAATTTGAATTCGAAAATATCCTTTGTTCGAAATTGTTAAGAAAGTCAAACCTTAATCTTATTATATTTATACAGATATTTTGATTGTGTGCCCAAAGTAAAAAGAAGGCTTTGTCCTACCTGTGGTCGGGGTTACTCTACCAGTCAACGGACTGAAGAGTGAGTGGCAACAGATCAGCTCTGGCACTTCCCCTAGAAGTGTGCTAGCCGGCTTAATCATGCTTGTCCTCTGGCGACCCCTGGCACGCAGAGTGCTGATCTGTGTTGAGTCTGATCAGCAGAGAGTGAAGCCGAAGGCCGAGCTTCATGAGAGGGTTGCGCCTCTCTACAGCTTTCGCCAACCAAGGCTACTAACTGAGGTAACTCGTGAGCACCTACCGTCTGCCTGTTATAGAGATCCTGATTATTTAGGAGATATTTATACACTTGTAGTGCAAAGCACCAAGTGACGACCTAAAATCTCCGTAACTTAGAATGTCGGATCATAACTAAAACCCATGACAAAGCAAAGCTCCCTCATAGGTAAGGCCCAGCAAATGCTGGCCTAGGCCTATCTAGAGGCCAGAGACAGAGGAAAATCCTCTGTATAACTGCCCTCGTAGACGCACTCTACGGCTCTGGGCATAGACGTTGCCGTCTGCTCCACAGAACAGACAGTCTCACATCATCATCACCGCCCCCATATGTGCGAAGCACACATGGTTGCACCTTCTTATACCCTATTGTTTAACGTCCACTCTAGGTTCGGGACTCCGCAAAGCGACGCGCCCATCAAGTATTGGCTCAGCGTCTCCGCTTCTCCAGGAACCACCACGAGGAGGTTACTCTCTAGGACGATTCAGGCATAGCCCTTTCGGTTCCCTGTTCTACCTAACTTTTTTGTAACCATTAACACACAAATAAATTGTTTTAGACTGATTTGCACGCTAATAATAAATAATAAAAAAATTTAACACATTTAGAAAAAAGAAAATTGCAAAAAGTAATTGGGGTCAATGGACAACTCTTGCCGAAATTCCAATCGAACCTGAGAAATGGCGTGAGTATTCGTCTGAATATCGAGTGAATTCAACTACAGAGTATAGTGAATGGACTGAATGGCAACCCTTTTATAAGAAGAGAAAGAAATTTTCTTGTCTTTATTGTAAGTAAAAATTTTTGGTTGTTGAACTTGCGTCACCGTCAAAAGCAATTGAACATGAAATATTACTTCCAAAAGCACCAAACAATTTGAAAATATAACAACACAATGCATTTCTTCATTTATTATGTAACACATCAAACCAACAAGCAACTTATCCAATTTTTTGCTCTGTTACCATTATATTCAATCCACAACAAATGGAATAGAATATATCGGTACTGGAAAAGCCTAGCATAATAATTGTCGATTTGTAGTAGATTGTGTCGAACTTCTTCAGAATCAGTCCCGTAGCCAATGATAGCCATATAAATGATTGTGAATACTTATATTTATATTTATATTACTTATGATATCCTTTGTTTATCATATATATGGTTTGTATGTTTAAAATCTATTAATATGGTTTCAATATTATTTCGATATATTTTCCTTAATAGGTTCTACCAAGTATTTACTAGGCTATACTAATTCGTCCCGCCCCATGCTAGGCTCTAAGTAGCTGTCTTGAAAAAAATTGATTCAAAATATTTATTTTCAAAACATCGAAACCGACACCAATAAAAACACACAGCATCAATTCCGTATTACTGTAATATATATTGTATGTCATCTTTTACATTTTTTATATATATGATTTCATATATATGATTTAGGTTTATGTGTATTTATATTAATATGATCATATATATATGATTTATTTATGTAGCCATCACTGGCTGGGAGAAGACCTATCGCGGACCTAATTAGTTATTATTATTAACTTTCCTTATTTAATTCCCCGATCTGTTTTTTCATTACTTATTTAACTGCCACCTTAACTGATAAAATTCCTTACAAAATTAGCTATCAGAATTTCTTTAATTCAGCCTTTCCCATTGTATTTCAATATTCACTACTGTAAAATAGATGGCTGCAACAATGGGCAGGACATACACTGTACACATATAGCTCTATATATGCAGACAAAATATGTCATTATCATAGCTAGTATTGTTAGTTCACCATTTGAAGAAAACTACAATTACTAGGTATAATTTTATTGTAATGCATTGAAAAAAAATATATTCACAACAGTTAATTCCAAATAAGGTAAAAAGGGGGGAGGGGCAATTCGGCGGATTCCTATTGAAGAGCTCATTCCTAAATTTTGACATATAACAGAAATCCAAATTTTTTATGGAGTTTGCCTTCCATGCACCCATTTAGCATTTTACAACAGCATAAGTGATATGAACGCGTAAACAATGATTTAAAGATTGCTTAAAAATTCATTCTTTTGTGGGTAGAAACGGAGGATGTTGGAGTAAATCCCCCACTCTTTTTAAAATCAATAAATTTTTGCATGACATGATAGGAGATTGAACTTCGTGAGCAGAATCTTAACATTATTAAAGAATATAATTTGAACTAAAAGACAATATATTGCTGTGTATTGGATAGATTGTGTCTTGATTTAAAATTTTGACGCAGCGCTTAATGCACGTCTCTACCTGGCAAAATATGCTGACAAATTATGTGCAATAGGATATTTGAAGTGCGCTTCAAAACAGCTGATTGCAAAGCACAAAGGTATATAATTAAGCAATCAACACTCATTGCTGCAACAAAAGGGGTTTGTTTGCACAATAATTCATTCACTAACACTCACCCGCCGAATTACCCCACCACCAAATGACCCCTTTTAATCTAAAACCTACTTAAACTTTATCCGGAGGACTAAACTACGCACGTTGTCGGAATTCGCCACATACAAATGAACGGGGCACATACCAAGAAACTGGATGGGACCTATTTACCAGCTAGAAAGCAAAAAATGAAATACCATAGCTCAAAAACTATAGATGCAGTTCTATTCGATTCTACGTTAAACGTTGGTTAAAAAATAAAAAAGCTAAGTTTGTATACATTGGCTTCTTGATATAGGTATCTGTTTTATATATATATATATATATATATAT
>CABFPE010000104.1:1475919-1517360 GCA_900660155.1 Hofstenia miamia
TATATATATATATTGATGCCCATAACCAACCTTTTCATTATGAGATTTATTTGTGCTTTGAATTGTAATTTTGAATCAAAAGTAACTCCTAAATATCTAAAAGTGTCAACAGCCTTAACGCAATCATTATTGATATTAAGATATCAAGAGTGTAATTTATTGTGTTTTACTAGAAGGTCGCATTATGCAAAATTCGGTTTTCTTTACGTTAATAGTCAATTTATGCAAACGAAAATACCTACACAACTTAATACAATTTAATTCAATAGTTTTTGCAGCTGTATCAATCGATTTATGGCGGTACGAAAATTTGAGAGTCGGCATGGTTTGATTCGGTATCACTCAAAATACCGCGGTTTCGATTCGGTATGACTATGAAAAATCAATAGTATATTTGGCATATATGTATACTCTTAAAATTTTCTAGATAAAGCATCTAAAATAACACCTAGATTTTTAGGTAAAAAAGGCCTACATTGGATTTTAGGCAAATTACCTAAAATTGGGGCAAACTAAAATTTAGGGAAAATACCGGAAATATTCTACGTATTTTTCCTAAATGTTTATGTTTCTATTCTAGGTAATTAAACCTAAAATTNGATCAATTCAATCTTTGAACATTAGTTATAAAAAGAATTTGAAATTTTTTACAAAATTGAATTTTTTATTGAAAAATTCATATTTGCATGTACTTCAGGCAGACCGGATTAAAGCTTCGAGGGGCCCTGGGACACATTAAAAATGTAGGTATGCCTTTTTACATAAACATCTAGGTGATTTTTTTAGGTATTTCTATTTAGGAAAAATAGCAAAAATATTTAACCTATTTTTTTTAAATGTTTTGCGTAGATACCTAAAATTACATGATTTCTTTGAAATGTAATCCTATATACCCACAATCTTAGAGTGTATTAATGTTAAAAAATGTTTTCTACATCAAATATCAAAACAAAAATATATTTTTTACAATGCATTATGCTTTAATTTTGAGCTTATGTACAAAATCCTGACATTCAATGGGAAAAACTATCTGTATAATGCTAATGCATTAGCAATTGCTAATGCTGATGCAGTTTATAAATTAAAATGCACAAATGTGTTGCTTATGTATTTTAGCAACGATTGAGACAGTGAGAAAGCTTAACTATTCTGTTAATGGCTTCTAAAATTAACTCAACAGCAATAATTTCTTGACTAAATGTAAACAAAGTTTGATTTAGAGTCACCAAAATCCCTCCAGAAATCTTCTATCATTTAAACCAACGTCAGAATAATTCACTTAATGTAGTTATACCATACAATAAGCTAAGAACTTATGTTTATACCTTGCAAAAATTATGTATATATGTATATATATATATATATATATATATATATATATATATATATATATATATATATATATATATATATATATATATATATATATATCAAAGCATTTAATGTCACTGTATGATATATGTATGTATATATATATGTATATATATATTTATATATATATATATTGCTTATGCAAAAAATATTTCCTTTTCTATCAATGATTTAGGGGATTCACATGTTATAGAATGAGTTCAAATTTTACCGTTAATTCACTTCTAGTTTCTCTTCCTGGCATCACGACAAACATTGCAACCACAGATTGTTTGCAGTCGACAGATTAAAATATTATTCAAACAGGAAAGTTCATAAACAAATTATATGCCAGTTATTTAAAATTATTTCAAAGCGTTACAGAGATGGAAGTAGGGTGGTTCGACACATGGGTTGGGGCGAGAGGAGCAGGTCGGACAGGTATGGGAAAAAGTTTTCTAAACTGGGCATCCATAATGCACAAGTGGGCAAGACTCACTTGAGCTTCGAAAAATGAGCCAAAAATTTTTGGAGATTGTAAAGTAATTTTTATTATTATATTTGAATACATTTAGCAATTTAGTCGACTTTTTAGAGATGAATTATTGTGTATTCCTCTTAGTTAAATTTGATTTTATCCAAAGTACCAATAAAATCTTTTTTCATCTGAACTTGATTTGTTGTCAACAGGCTTTACAATTACATTTGCAAAAAAATATTGCGTAAATGATTGGTTTTATTAAATGATTTTTAAGGCTGAAATTATATTTCCTTTTACTATCATGGGTTTTTACTATGTACTAGATGACATTAGAAAAATGATTATGTGCTTTCTAAGTAGAAAGAATTCACAATATTTGGCAGGGGTGATATAGTGTTATGAAAGTGAGGGACAATAGAATATCGCAAATAATTTTTGAAGCAAATGCTTTACCGCAATTTGAGGCAGTGGAATTATAAACTTGGGGCAATATGAAGCAGATTTGAACATGTAAATATAGGGCAGACTGTGGGGTTAATTTGCAAGAATCTGCCACATTTCTCTTCAATTTCTGGGCGTTGCTAATTCAGTAGACATGATAAGCATCAGTTCTTATCAAAAATCACTGAAGATGTCAAAGAGTTTTTGTATTTTACTCAGTTTCTAGAAATTGAAAAATAGAAAATTGGCTATCATAGAATGCTATATCAAAGGAATTTAGAATTAAGCAACAGTATCATAACAGTATGATTAAGTCCTGATTTACTCTTTTGAAGCGGGCACTACAGCATTCCTATGCGTTCCCTCTCGACGACAGCCCTGGATGTAACATATACCTTAATCTTTATACATAGTATGATCAGTATAACAGTATAAAATAGAAATCACGTTTTCACATGTAGGTAAACTCCAGGTATAATGGAGCCATTTAGTGAATTCGTTTCTAAATTCTGATTCTGAAGAGGAAGAGGGCTATTTTATTACTAAATATGAATGAACCAGAAAAAAATTGTTATACACAGGGCTGTACTCTTAATTAATTAATAATGGGGAGCTCTTATCTTGAATTTTGTATCTTTATGATATATTTTGACTATAATTTATATTCTCAACAAACAAAATCCAAAACTCGAATACTAATATAAATTTAACAAGAGGGGCTGCGGCCCCCTCGAGTACATCCCTGGCTATACAGTTGCTATGGATTTGGTATGGAAATGCTTATCTCAATGACTACATGCAGCAATTTCCGAAACTTTGGTTAAATTTGTTTTTACCAACAACTTCGGAATATTTACCCAAACTTTTGTATTTTATACACCAAAGATTCGTGAAGAAATTTTCCTCACAAGAAAAGGCGAAAATATGTGAAAAATGTTTGCTTTATATTGGCAATAATAATATAATGCGGATTCGACTCAATGCTTCTATCACAGTGAAATATCACTTATCCATACGGAATGTTTACCTGCCTACAAAATGTAGTACTAAGTTCAGATATAAATTGTTTAAAGATTTCATTTTTAATATGCATTAGTCAGACTAACTTAGTCAGCTATTATATGTTTCTAAACTTTAATCTTTAAGCAGATTGAAAGTAGAAATGCGGCGGAGTGCTTTTAACAGTTGGAACCAGTTTACTTTTTACTACGATGATAGGGTTTGGGGCACTTTTTGTGAAGCACAAATGGTATTGAATAATACAAATAGTTTAGGGCTTAAATATGCTTAGCATTAATGCATGTTATGCAATCAGCTTTGTAACCACACTTGGAATACAGTAGCGCGCGTCTAGCTGAGAATATAATTGACATGAGACACAGCCTACTAATAAATATTTATGATTAGGCTGTGGATGAGAGAATATAAAGCTTCGTCTTAAATAAATCCTATTGTTTAGACAATGAAGTACACTGTGCTATGCCTTGCTTCCATGTGCCTTTTGCTTGAAATTGTATGGAACCTTACTCGTTATGGTACTCGGCAAATGGTTTTTGATGACGCTATTCCATTTTCTGCCATGCATGATTTGACCTTACTTGAGGAACTTTATAGTACAAGAAAGTTGATCTGTATTAAAAAGTGCATTTCTAAGAGATATTGCAAATCAGTTGCTTATGGAGATGCTGAAAAAAGGTGCAAACTGTTCAGAGAAGATCGCTTTACGTCTCCTGAACACTTCTTCAATGGCAATGTTTCATCGTACAAATACTATGGAATGCGCAGAGATACTGAACCTCTATGCGCACTTGAAGACGAATTGATGATTAATCCGTTTCGTAGCGATGGATTCTGTGAGATCAATGTGTAAGATAAAAATGAAATTTTGTTAAAGAAACTATTATTTCATCTGTATTATTGGGGTATGCAGTGTGAGGTAATGGCGGAATTTCAGCGATGATTTTAAGAATTATTTTAAAAATTCAAGAAAAGATTTTAAAATTCATTTTAGGGGTCTATTCTTACACCATTTAAATAGTTTGCAAAACAACGATGGCGATAGTATTTTTAGAAGAGAACATATAGAAAATCGGGGGGGGGAGCACTCAATTTTAGAGAAAAAGTACGCATTTTACCATCCATTTAATGAAGTTAATTTCGCCTAAATTTAAACTAGCCTCCATGGGGTTAAGCGCTCAAATGATAAAACTAAAAGCTGATAAAAGCAAGCAAGCAAACTTCTAAACAAAAACTCTAAGAAGTTATAAATATGCAATTTTTGTATTTCTTCATCCCATTCGCCACAAGTGGTTGTCCTTAAGCAGGTTTCGTAGATGTGCAGGGAGCATGCGGTCCATTTGGTACTGATCTGCATTATCGATAATTTCTGCATATTGGGTTAATATTTGAGAATCCACAGTTGTTTTTGCGCAGCCTTTTTTCTTTCCATGTAGGATTCTTCATTACACCTTATTTTTTGTCCCATTCCCAGTCCAATTCCATGAGACTTGATGTACTTGCCTATATTTTCTGGGAGTAAATATCCCTCTTACATACATATATATATATATATATAAACTATTTCAGACCTTTCAGAATTCTTTTTTGCAACTTTGGATTCGAATGAGATAGAACAAATTTTCTGAAATCAGATAGTACAATTCGGATCCGATTGCAATTTCGGTTACTCGTCATGAATTACACTGGACAAAATGCAGTTTTTCTAAGGTGATGCAACGAAAATTTTTTAAGATGTGATGTCTAATAAGAGCGATGTGGGTAGGACTTATGCCTTGTAATTTAATCCTATATTTGTGATGGAGAATATGACATTTTATATATGAAATTCAAATTTCACATTTTATCTTTGAATAACAAATTTTATCTAGGCGTTTTTCATTTGAAGACATAGATGTGTATAAGAGACAGTCTTCGTTTAATGTCTGCAAGTGAAAATATTCCAATTAGAAATACAAACAAAGATGCTAAGACTGAAATTAATTGTTGTCGGGAATTGGGAAGCAACGGAATCATCCTCAATGACCTCAATGCTACCAAAAACTAAATTTGGCGGACGTTTGTGAATATTTTACACAGCATTAACAGTTTTTCCAATTTGAATTCGAAAATATCCTTTGTTCGAAATTGTTAAGAAAGTCAAACCTTAATCTTATTATATTTATACAGATATTTTGATTGTGTGCCCAAAGTAAAAAGAAGGCTTTGTCCTACCTGTGGTCGGGGTTACTCTACCAGTCAACGGACTGAAGAGTGAGTGGCAACAGATCAGCTCTGGCACTTCCCCTAGAAGTGTGCTAGCCGGCTTAATCATGCTTGTCCTCTGGCGACCCCTGGCACGCAGAGTGCTGATCTGTGTTGAGTCTGATCAGCAGAGAGTGAAGCCGAAGGCCGAGCTTCATGAGAGGGTTGCGCCTCTCTACAGCTTTCGCCAACCAAGGCTACTAACTGAGGTAACTCGTGAGCACCTACCGTCTGCCTGTTATAGAGATCCTGATTATTTAGGAGATATTTATACACTTGTAGTGCAAAGCACCAAGTGACGACCTAAAATCTCCGTAACTTAGAATGTCGGATCATAACTAAAACCCATGACAAAGCAAAGCTCCCTCATAGGTAAGGCCCAGCAAATGCTGGCCTAGGCCTATCTAGAGGCCAGAGACAGAGGAAAATCCTCTGTATAACTGCCCTCGTAGACGCACTCTACGGCTCTGGGCATAGACGTCGCCGTCTGCTCCACAGAACAGACAGTCTCACATCATCATCACCGCCCCCATATGTGCGAAGCACACATGGTTGCACCTTCTTATACCCTATTGTTTAACGTCCACTCTAGGTTCGGGACTCCGCAAAGCGACGCGCCCATCAAGTATTGGCTCAGCGTCTCCGCTTCTCCAGGAACCACCACGAGGAGGTTACTCTCTAGGACGATTCAGGCATAGCCCTTTCGGTTCCCTGTTCTACCTAACTTTTTTGTAACCATTAACACACAAATAAATTGTTTTAGACTGATTTGCACGCTAATAATAAATAATAAAAAAATTTAACACATTTAGAAAAAAGAAAATTGCAAAAAGTAATTGGGGTCAATGGACAACTCTTGCCGAAATTCCAATCGAACCTGAGAAATGGCGTGAGTATTCGTCTGAATATCGAGTGAATTCAACTACAGAGTATAGTGAATGGACTGAATGGCAACCCTTTTATAAGAAGAGAAAGAAATTTTCTTGTCTTTATTGTAAGTAAAAATTTTTGGTTGTTGAACTTGCGTCACCGTCAAAAGCAATTGAACATGAAATATTACTTCCAAAAGCACCAAACAATTTGAAAATATAACAACACAATGCATTTCTTCATTTATTATGTAACACATCAAACCAACAAGCAACTTATCCAATTTTTTGCTCTGTTACCATTATATTCAATCCACAACAAATGGAATAGAATATATCGGTACTGGAAAAGCCTAGCATAATAATTGTCGATTTGTAGTAGATTGTGTCGAACTTCTTCAGAATCAGTCCCGTAGCCAATGATAGCCATATAAATGATTGTGAATACTTATATTTATATTTATATTACTTATGATATCCTTTGTTTATCATATATATGGTTTGTATGTTTAAAATCTATTAATATGGTTTCAATATTATTTCGATATATTTTCCTTAATAGGTTCTACCAAGTATTTACTAGGCTATACTAATTCGTCCCGCCCCATGCTAGGCTCTAAGTAGCTGTCTTGAAAAAAATTGATTCAAAATATTTATTTTCAAAACATCGAAACCGACACCAATAAAAACACACAGCATCAATTCCGTATTACTGTAATATATATTGTATGTCATCTTTTACATTTTTTATATATATGATTTCATATATATGATTTAGGTTTATGTGTATTTATATTAATATGATCATATATATATGATTTATTTATGTAGCCATCACTGGCTGGGAGAAGACCTATCGCGGACCTAATTAGTTATTATTATTAACTTTCCTTATTTAATTCCCCGATCTGTTTTTTCATTACTTATTTAACTGCCACCTTAACTGATAAAATTCCTTACAAAATTAGCTATCAGAATTTCTTTAATTCAGCCTTTCCCATTGTATTTCAATATTCACTACTGTAAAATAGATGGCTGCAACAATGGGCAGGACATACACTGTACACATATAGCTCTATATATGCAGACAAAATATGTCATTATCATAGCTAGTATTGTTAGTTCACCATTTGAAGAAAACTACAATTACTAGGTATAATTTTATTGTAATGCATTGAAAAAAAATATATTCACAACAGTTAATTCCAAATAAGGTAAAAAGGGGGGAGGGGCAATTCGGCGGATTCCTATTGAAGAGCTCATTCCTAAATTTTGACATATAACAGAAATCCAAATTTTTTATGGAGTTTGCCTTCCATGCACCCATTTAGCATTTTACAACAGCATAAGTGATATGAACGCGTAAACAATGATTTAAAGATTGCTTAAAAATTCATTCTTTTGTGGGTAGAAACGGAGGATGTTGGAGTAAATCCCCCACTCTTTTTAAAATCAATAAATTTTTGCATGACATGATAGGAGATTGAACTTCGTGAGCAGAATCTTAACATTATTAAAGAATATAATTTGAACTAAAAGACAATATATTGCTGTGTATTGGATAGATTGTGTCTTGATTTAAAATTTTGACGCAGCGCTTAATGCACGTCTCTACCTGGCAAAATATGCTGACAAATTATGTGCAATAGGATATTTGAAGTGCGCTTCAAAACAGCTGATTGCAAAGCACAAAGGTATATAATTAAGCAATCAACACTCATTGCTGCAACAAAAGGGGTTTGTTTGCACAATAATTCATTCACTAACACTCACCCGCCGAATTACCCCACCACCAAATGACCCCTTTTAATCTAAAACCTACTTAAACTTTATCCGGAGGACTAAACTACGCACGTTGTCGGAATTCGCCACATACAAATGAACGGGGCACATACCAAGAAACTGGATGGGACCTATTTACCAGCTAGAAAGCAAAAAATGAAATACCATAGCTCAAAAACTATAGATGCAGTTCTATTCGATTCTACGTTAAACGTTGGTTAAAAAATAAAAAAGCTAAGTTTGTATACATTGGCTTCTTGATATAGGTATCTGTTTTATATATATATATATACATATATTTATATATATATATACAAATATTTATATATATATGACTTAATGAGTAATTGAATTTGGCAAATTTAATCCCATATTTTAGATTCATCAAGACGGTATATATCAAGGTAAAGTTTTAGAATAATTTTTTTACAGACAATTGTGGTTTAGAAACTATAGTCGCATCTGTGTCCCTTCTCCTTTAGCTGTGCATTCCAGAATTTTCTGTTATGGGAACGACATAAAAACTGATATATTGGGCTATTCACATAATTCTGTCAATCATACTAAAGTAGTGAGAATGGTATTAAACGCAGAAGAAGAATACAAATGTACGTTTTTTATGATAATGAGTTAAAATTATTGAAGAATATAAATTCACTAGTTTATGTCCATATATAAATTATTAAACAAAATATATATGGAAATAATAATAATAACAATATTATGCATATATATATATATATATATATATGTATAATGTTGTAATAAATTTTCAATCACTACCCATTATAAATTTGTATTACATGGCTTAATGCTAAAATGCTTTTAATAACTGACCATTGTTAGCTTCCTTAAGGTATACAGCTTCACCGATCTTTGGAAAAGTCGACTTAACAGTACATATAGAAATTGTCTTCCTTTGAAGTTTGTTTGTGTAAATATATTTCTGATGTTAAGTGTCCGTTTAGAGGTTCTTTTATTTAGGTTTCTAGTTGTATTTTAGTTTCTCCGATGTATGCAGGCTGAGAGAAAGTTAAATCTTCTTTACCGCGTTAACGCCTTCTATAGAACGGCCAGAGGCCGGTCATACCGGCTCTAAATTTAGCATGAATATTGGTCTTATTGACTGATAAGAATTTTCTCTCTATTCTATATATCTATCTATGAATATGTATTTTGTGAACACTAACCTTTATGTTGATTTTAAACAGGAATTGCTACATAGCACATAAAATATTACACTAAGCCAGATAAAATTAACTGGTTTCTTCAATATCAAAGAGTTGCATTTCACTATCATCTTTATTGCAATGATAGAAATATTGCACTTAATGCACATTAATGTAAATTCAGGGCTATACTCCTAAATAATTAACAAGGGGTACTCTGTATTTGAGAACTGATAATTTTATGTTATATTTTGACCAAATTTTGTTATTCAACAATAAAAATACAGCACCACAAACCATAATAGAACCTTAACAAGGGGAGGGGGCGGGGTCAAATATAACAAGGTGGGATGAGTCCTTCCCCCATGTGCACTCCTCGAGTACACTTTTCTGCATATTGTAATGTAGTAATCTTAAGTTGTGAAGTTCTGTATTGTCTGAATTCAATTAATGTAAATTACTATTATAACCAGGTCATACAAGCAGCGTCCAAATTTTATAACTAAGACCCAGTAAATGATTAATGAGCAAACCATTTAAAATATTTTCATACTTATGTGATTTGATGCACGATTCATCAATGTATTGACAAAAAAACATTGATAAATAATACTGGAAACGGTATTTTATTTGAACAAAAGTGCTTAATGTGGTGTTTTACGCAGACTACATTGTCCGTTTAATTATGCATGCTTAATAGCATCCTCAGAAATTCTCTTGTTGGGCTAAGCTATTTTAGTAAAACAACATTTAGATACGAGCACAGACAAACCAAAGGGCCTAATTTATTGGTACAGACTACGGTCCTTGCACAGAGATATGCAAATGCGCGGGCCCTACCCCAGCATAAGAGAAATAGCTTTTACCATGCTCACCAATAAATATGTTATTTGCTTTAAAACTTCAATGCTAAAGCATCTGTTGCCAGATCAATGCAAGAAAAAAATTTTCCCTAATGTTGATATTGAACAGGTAGCGCCCAATTATCTAATAGTTACAGAGATCGTAACTAAGCCTGCTCGTTAATTTTAACGTGTGCAGTCTACAATCTATTTTAACTCGAATGTTAGCACATTAACTATTTAATATCACTCAGCCCTGACTTGGCTGCATAATTTTGCACATTCATCATATTGGTATTTATTTATTAAAGAAGAAACTAAATTTTTGGAATTTGTGCCTTGTTTTTAACACTAGAAAGTCTGAGCGGTCAAATTTGACCGCTTTGTACATCTTAAATGTATTTGTAATGCCTCGTGAAATGAAAATTTAAATAGAAAAACAGCTTATTTGGTTCTTCTCACACTTTTTTTTTCATTTGCTTTTTTTCGTGTCAATTCTGACAACTGCATGGATTTAAGATATAGAATCATTGGACTTTCTAGTGTTAATGAGGTTAGATGTTCTAGATGATGAAAATATTGGCATTATCCATGTCTTCACTAGCTTGTTCATCGGTGGTGTTTTCTATTTGGTTTTTATCCTAATGAAATTGTTTGGATTTCTTACCAAAAATTGGCATAATTCTGTCAACATTTTAGATAATTTTTCAATCTTTTAGGAATTTTTTGACACACATTTTAGCAGCATATACTATATGAATAAATAATAATAGTAAATAAATGTACTACTATAGCTCAACTATACACATACGCGAGATTTATAAATATTAACCCTGCTGAGTTTCGACTGCTACAACAAATTTGTAGTAGATTAAATATAAGAATAATGAAATGCTGTTCAAACAAAAGTTGTTTTAACTTTCTTTTAAGAAGGATATAATTTGCCTCAAATCTTAGAATGGATGTTAAGGAATTCCAAAGTTTCGGCCCAACAATACCAAAATAAGAAGCATCTCCTGAAGTTGAATTTGATTTTGGGGAAAACAATAAAAACTGATCAGTCGAAAGCAAATCGCGATTTGGTGTTTATAATTGAACTAATTTGGGTAGATATTTAGGTTTCGTAATAATCAAATCTCTCTATTATTGGTAAAATGCTTACCTTCTTCGGCAATGCAAAACACTTCTTAGCGTATTACCTAGGAGAACTGTTCAACTTATGAAATTTAGTGATGTTTTTTCTGATAGAAGAATTTTAGGGGGGCAACTGCCCCTCTGCCCCCGGCTTTCCACCGCAGCTATCCCTTTATATTTCTAAGCAGATACTCTGATTCAACCAAGGGATCTAGGGAAAGGTAGGCATTAATTGACATTTTCCATTCTACACCCGCAAATTTTAAAAAATTTTGTCCACATTGACAGAATTTCTTCAATAACCTTAAAATAATCCGAAATATTTTAAGCGAATATGTTCCTAGTGTACATGAGGAAATATGGTGAATCCGTAAGAATCCTCAAGCTTTTTTTCCAGACAATGGGCACTCGCTTTACAATTATATTGAATCCCCATCTGCGCATCGCGCTTTTATATAATCAATCTACATCCTTGGTCTAGAGTAGGGCTTGCGAGTAAGGTACATGTAATATTCATACCTGCACATAATATCTCTGAGTACACGTCCAATTTGCAACTGCCTATGTATTAATAAATTAAATACTAACAAAAGTAGTCCACTTTGGTGACTGAACGAGTTTGCATGTTTATTTGAAGGATATTTTACACATTGGTCGCAATAACACATATGAATGGAATATACGGTATATGCAACATATTTACGCTGTGTAATTTCATTACTGTTAATTGATTTTTACAAAATGTTACCAAAAATTTGCAAAAATGCAAAATTTTAATAACATTTTGTCAAAAAATCCAAACACTTTCTCTGGGGTAGTTTGATTATTACTTAAAACATTAGAGAACTTGTTCATAGTGCATGCATTTCTAATTTATAAAGTTTTGTTATTGTAAATTGATCACCACATTATTTTTATGCTAACGATGACTTAAAATCGAAACCAGTCTATTCTAACGTCAAGCAAACATACACACAGGGTGACACAAAATTGTGGTCAACAAAATTGAAGGAATACTTGAAAGAATGAGGTTACTTGTATTTTTACTGTTACTTTTATTAAAGATTGACAGTGTTGGCGAGTATATATCAGTCCGTGCAGTCAATGTTCTCCAACGTTCAGTCACTTCCAATCATGCCAAAAAACCGAACTGCTATAATTGCTCTGCATCACTGAGTATTTATTTCGCAGCTGTGAAATAACTAGAACGCTTTCTGTCGCACGAGAAACCATATCAAGAGTTGTCAGGGGTTTCAAGGAGCGTGGCCATAATGGAGAGCGTCCAGAGAAGAGAAGAAGACGCTATGTTAAAATGTTCAGAAACCGGCAGCTTATCAAAAAGTGAGCTGCACGAAATCCAAGGTTATCGATGAGAAAATTGCCCTTGACCCTTGAATCTGAAGCTGTCCGTTGAATAGCCAAAAATGAGGTAGTGCTCAAGCTTACAAGCTGTGAAGGCGTCAACTTCTACCGGAAGAAAACAAAGAAGTAAGACTCGAAAAATGGAACACTTAACTGTCAACAACGGCTTGACACCTCCTGCTACGAAACTTCACCAAGTGGCTGCATTCTTCTTGTGTTACTTTACTCCATTCATCTTGCAAAGCGGTCCACAAATCCTGCACAATTCCAGGATTCCTTGTCTTTGTCCTTTCTCATAAGAGACTCCAAACATTCTCGATGAAATTTAAATCTGGGCTTTGCACTGGCCAGTCGTTCAGAGTAACTTTTTTTGACCAAGGAATGACTTCACCAATTTTTCAATGTGATACGGGGCATTGTCTTGCATAAAAATGCGGTTTTCAGCTGAAGAGTTCTTGATAACTGATAACTGGTACCAGATATTTCTGCATCATTCCCTTGTACACTGGGGTGTTTACTCTTCCTTCCAGTCGAACTAAGGGACTTGTACTGCTTGCTGAGGAGATGCCAAATACCTCAATCAAGTTTGGCACTAGATTTGACGCATTTTTGAACAATCTTTTGCCACTTAATCGAAGAAAAAATGTTTTTCCATCGGATCCAAACACATTGAACTTCGATTCATCGTGAAATACACTTTTGCCCAGTTATCATTGGGCTAGAGAACATCCCGGGCAGCAAAGGCCAAACTAGCATTCATGTTCTTCTTACTGATCAAGGGCTTCACAGCTGAAGTCCTAGCACGAAGGTTTGCTTGTTTAAGGCTGTGTAAACCAGTCTTCCTGGATACTGTAATGTTAAACGAATTGCTAGCTGCAGTTTTGAAATGGTCCTTCTTAACTAGTCTAAGCAATGCAGTTGCTTCTATTGCTAAGGTTTTGCGATGTCTGCAACTTGACAGAAGTGCTTGAGCCATCCTTCTGATATTTCAACAAAATATCACCAACAACACCTAAAGACAGCTTGACAGTGTTGGATATTCCTCTTATTGACAGATTATCCTAAAGGCGCAGTTTCACAATCAACTCACTAATAGAAGCAGGTTTAAGCACTCCCTAGGCATACTGATGTGTCGGTTGTTGCTTGGTAAATGCCACTAGAGGATACTGTATGAACACATCGATTTCAAATATTTGTTCGGATTCTATGATGATTGTCCGAAAATCTTTGTCTAGATGAATATTTACAGAAATAAATGTATTTGCTTACAACTCTTCTTTTGCTTACTGATTTTTGATTTTAAAATCTGTTTGAAAAAACATGTGCTTCACAAATGGGAAGTATGAACTCATTTCAGGTTTTAGTATTGAAGTTATTGATGGTAGTTTGTCAAATTGCTAGTTGTCCGAACCATTATAGCCAGTACTGTATATATATATATATATATATAGTATATATATATATATATATATATCAGAGGTGTAGCTAGAAAATTTTTCACTTGACGCAAAACAGAGAGCTAAGTTTGACTCATAAATTATATTCAATAACTAGAGGACGTGAAATGTTAAAGCAATTATGACTAATATAAAAAACAAAAGATAGATTCGGCGAGTTGTATTTTCAAAAAATATTTTTACACATGCATTAATATTCATGATTGCAAAGTTGTTCTATTGTTCAGACGATATTGAGTCATTGTATTGCGCAAAAAAGTCTCAATGAGGTTAATTCTACTAAAGCTTCGTTCAGCATTAGCATTACTGCATGGAAGAACCAAGAATGTTTCTTTTAACATTTGAATATTTGGCAAGCATGATAAAACTTTATTTACATAAAGGAATGTGTTAATAGATTCAATTGTTGTAAGATTATTAGTTGAAAATTCGGACTTAAATGCCTTGTAAATTTCCCATTGCGAGTTTGCAGAACATATGTCAATATCCTCCTTATAGAAATTGCAAAGCAAGGCAAACATCTCATTATTAAAATTAGTGAGACAGTCAAAATTTGAGGCAATTTTCAGGAAATCATCGAATCTTTTACCCAGTTGCACAATAATTGTATCTAGGCTCTCAATACATATCTTCTTAGTTTCCACTAAATTTTGAGAGTCTCTGATTCCAGAGCAGTAAACTTTAAATTCAATCAATTTTTCATGTAATGCATATGAGGTGTTCACAATGTCATCAAAAATATTTTTAAAATTGTCTCGCATTTCTTTCAGAAAATCAATTTTCTCCTTAACAAACGAATATTGAACATTTTTAACATGTAAAATTTTACTCAAAATATTCATTTTTTTAAATACAATACTCAAGAAATGCAGCAGGCAGATGTTTTCAAATTTATAAATTTTGTAAAAAGCCTGCAGCAATAATATTTCCACTCATTTCCTGGAAGCAGTTAACATGTGCAAAAAATACGTTTTGATTGCGTCAACAACATCATACAACCTGAACCACCAAATTTCTAAGAATCTTTTCAATGTTGTGAGACCCTCTGCTATCTTTTCTGCTGTGATAAACCGCTGTAACATTGCAGCACGAGTATCAGATTTTAAAAAACTCGTGAATTCCTTGTAGCATATCAATTTTGTAGGTTCTGGCAAGAAGCACTGGGTTTAATCAATAAGAAGTGCAGTGAATATATAGAGCATTTCTTTGTAGTTCTATAAATTTAACCTGCACGCTATTCTGTTTTCCCTTCATAACACTAGCTCTATTTAAGCATTGCTCTCGCAATTTTATAACAGACAAACCAAATAGTTCAAGTACTTTAATTATTTCATTAAATATAACTTGCGGTCTTTCACATTCAATCGAAAAAAATCTCGAAAATCGTTCATTAACAATTCCATTAGCGATGTATTTTACACCTACACTGAGTTGTTCCATGTCTTGTACATCGGTAGTTGTGTCAACAATAATACTATAAAAACTATTTTGAATTTCCTTTTTAATATTCTCACGGACTACTGATGCTTGAATGTTTATTAGTTCATTTTGAATTGTAGGCGATAGGAAATTAGAATTTTTATTAGCTATAACTAAGAAGTTCTGCAAAACACAAATCGATTTAGCCGCAAAATCCACCATTTCCAAAAAATTTCCATTATTGAAAACGCTATCTGAATTATGCCTAAGTCTTTCTAAAATTTCTGATGGATGTGAATGTTTTGCCAGCATAGAAAATGCGCAATTTCAAAAATTACTTGGAGTCCAGCTTTTCTATCAATTGCATTCACTTCATACTGCTTACTAACAATTGAATCAATGCCCGTATTTGAATTGATCCTTCACTTAGTTTTCACATAATCAATTGAAGCAGTAATGTGAGATTTTGACTGCTCATGGGCTGCTATGCGACTTGGATTATCAAACTTTACAAAACTTTTATTTGGATTTGAAAAAGAATCATTAAATATTTAGATTTTTGGGGAAACAAAAACAATATATGCATTACAACTTTGCGCTTTTCTTTGACAAACAACACAGACATTGTCTATGAGAGCCAACACTTGTGAAATACCACTCACACTTAAATGTACGACGTTGTACAGGAAATTTGTAGGTTGGATCATTTAAAACTGGCTGGCATGTGGGTTTATTAATAAAGTATTTTTGAAAAATTTGTGCAAGAATCCAAATTCCTAGAAAGCATTACACTGGTTTATATATTTTATAAAATTATTAATCTCAACGCAGTTCAAATTAAATATGAAATGTTTATCGTTTATTTGAGCGAGAAACTCGAATATTTATTACATGTATAAAGAATTTCACACACGTGGCGAAGGTTTGATAGAACACGTCATCACAGTTTTCTATGATAGGTTCCATGCATTCAGGATAGTAAATAAATCTATTTAAATATATTTTTTTGAAATAATAAATATTGTGGCGGCAAGTACCGGTTTCTTGGTATCGGCCAGTTCACTGTTTTGGTGTTTACTAGTTTTATTGTCAAGATTTACTATATATAAGAGACGAATTCGGTTGTAAATAGATAAATAGTCGCGTTCTCTTGGGCAGTGCACTTCCGTGCACCCTAGCGATGCTACAATATATTTTATTTCAAAACTTGAAAAATAAATTAAAACATAATACTAGTTTTCAAAAAGATTTTGTAAACAATATATTTTTTGGTTTCTAAATATTACGGACATATAGTTGGCTGCAAAGAAATGAGACTGAACACCTATTTTTTCACGCTTTGTGGAAACGTATTGAGACGTTTTAGAGGAAAACTATAAAGATAAAAGACAACGAGAATTTTGTGAACTTTAAAATGATCAAACAAAAAAGTTAATTAATTAAACTGGTACTTCGTAATTATTGAAAAACACTTACCAAACAAATTTTTTTGATTTGCAAAGTTTCTACTTGATTTCTTCGGAATGGAAAGGTTGGAACAGCTTGAAAACGCCTTTGCGACATCGCACATTTCTCGATCAACTTATTTTCGAAAGCTGAAAAAAATTCGACAAGGAGAATCCCTCAAAAGAAGAAAAGGAAGTGGACGCCTTCGAAAAATTATTGGAAAATTCATTTAGAAAACAATCGCAATTGCTCTAAAAAATCCCTATATTTCTGGGAAAAAAATTGCAAACCGACTTCAAACTGAAGCCGACATCTGAAATCAGTTTCAGTTAGTTTGAATGAAGTTATTTCTACAGGAGGAAAACAAATTAGACTTTGATGCTTTTTACTTATAGTTCTTTAATGTATCTTTAAAATCTTACCTTTCTTGAGTTGTTACGTTCAGTAGTTCAAAAGTAATATGCCTTTTTTTTAGTCTCATTTTTTTGCAGCCAACTATATATTTTGAATGAACGTGCATTGCAATTATATACAGTTTACGACTTGATTTGCAAGTAATTTCCAAATTATAATCTTTATTTGCGTTTGAAGATGCAAATAATAAAAAACATGGGAGAATGACGCACCTTGCGTCACTTGCGTCTCATAACCTCCGCCACTGATATATATATATATATATATATATATATAAAGCATTAAATTTTGAATAAAATCGTACTTAGCGTTAGCATATTGTGCTAGGGTTTAAAAAATTGTCAAAATTTGGTGGTCATTTCTTAATATGAGACCTGATGTGACTTATCAATTGTCTATAGACCAAAGTGAATAGCTAAACTATCCAGCTGTTGAGGTTTCAGAAAATATACTAAATTTACGCATCCATCATATTCAATGGTAAATGAAACCATTTAACTTATCGCTATACTACTAGAGCAAAAATTTATTCTTCAAATTTTCATCTGAATTTTAAAATTGCGAGAGCATTTTCGGGCGCATAGCCAACCGCCATGTTCTGTGAACATGCGGAATTCAAATATCATTTTCTTAGAATGACGGTATCCACATTCGTAATATAAACTAGGAAGGTCCAGAAGTGGTCAGGTTTATATTCGTAGCTGAGGTGGTATACAAGCAATCGTAGTTGAGACATTGGGTGGGGCAAAGATGCTAAGCGTAGAATCAGAAAAATTTATGACATTTCATTATTAAATTAGTGAAATCTTTTAACCTGCCAACTTTTTTTTTTACTTACAAACAAATTAGCAATGGTTATTGACGAAGCTTATGAAGGATCCCGCAACTGTCTCAGATAGGCTACTAACTTAGGAAATTTTATAATTTATTATATTGCATTTATTTAGAATTCACTGATTTAGACTTATTGTCTGCATCACTGTAATGAATTAATTTGGTTCGTAGCTTATTGCATCAAAGCCCTTTAAAACAAGACTTAGTGCTTGGTATTTGCTAAGTATATTGCGACTAGACAATGGTGGAGATTCCGTACCCCAATTACTCTGTAGGCCATGATTGACTTCCAGTTTCTTAAATGAACTTTCAAGTCTACTAATTGCTACCAAATCATGAATGTTTTATAAATTTTCAAAAAGATTTTGTCAATTAATTTCCACCAAATACGACAAAATATTATTTCAATAATGATGATTTGAGCCATACAGAATATATGTTGTAAAATTTAACACCACATCTAAACAAAGGTGTTCTGACTTGTGGCCATTTGTTGGCTAAGTTGTCGAGGTTACAAAGATATGCATTTAGATAAAAAATACGTAAGTTCATTGTTAAAATTTACGAACTACACCACAGCAAAATGACCAATGATTCAATGGTGACTCGTCCACTGTTTCAAGTTCAAACTTTGTCGTATCGAAGGGCATGTGGGTCTAACGAAAACTCTAAGCATCCCGAATGGGCTGAACTTGCATGTCAATATTTTAATTTCAGGTAAAAATTTTTATAATTTCATATATATTCAACTACATTAATTGCATAATTAAAATCACATTATGTAAGTGACCAAACTAAGGACATGTTTGTAGGCAGTAGATACACATGTTTTTCTTCTACATCGTACGCAATAATCGAACAAGAGATACTTTGATTTTGACGACTAGAGTGATTTTTATTCAATAACTTCAGCAAAATTGAGGGTCCACACCAAGTGTGAACATGGGTACTTATTGTCAGATAAAACCGGACCTTTAATGGCATCTTCTTCAAATTTGACTTGCAAAATAAATAGCTAACATTTATGTAATTCTAACACCCAGAAGTATTGTCAGGGGAAAATTTTAGGAAATATCTTGGAACATAGGCGCAGGAGAGGAAATTTTGTTTGGGGTGGTGAGATTTTTGCCCGAAAATTGTATTACTTAAGACAAATAATAAGAACAGTACAAAGCTTGTTCAAAACCCGTAAAACAGGAAACTGGATAAGAATGGAGTGTAATGTAAACTCTTGACTTCATCATCCTACTAATAATAAAAAAATATTTGCAAAAGGTATTCAATTTAGATCAAAATAAACTTTCTATTATAAAGTAAGAAAAGCAATCAAGGTTTTGCATGAGATCTTTTTAGTAATTTCAGTTGTTACGGTACGATTGAAATCTTATTTTTTTTCAAATTTAAAAAACACTCTCCATCTTTTTGTTGAGAAGTTGATTAGCAAATGTGCGTTCAATATTTAAAATAACTAGAATGTTCACACGTCTTTGACCTATATTACTGTGGAGGTATGATTTCTGTCTTTCTAAGGTGCTAAATGAACGTTCTGAAGAGCAAGATGAAACTGGAAAGCAAGCAAAAATGTTTGTCATTTGTGTAAAAAGTGGAAGTAATTCGTTCAGATGATTTTGAAAAAATAATTTCTTTTAGATGAGATGCTGTTTTCATGGTGAATTTTTTGTTAATTTGGTATTGATGGAAAAGTTGATGTTCGCACTTTAGCATTTCAATTTCAATACAATAGTATTCACTAACATCTTCAAACACTTTATTTTCAAGGTTTCCATTTCCACGAGTACATATTTTCCCTAAGGCACATAAAATATCATTATCTTTGGACTGGAATCTATAAACTAATTAAAAAATGACTGAATTAAGACCCATGAAATAAGTATTTATACGATATTGGGAATGGGCATCTTGAGTATTGCACAATTCGCCTGATGACACTCATGTACGTAAAGGTGCTGGATCTTTAAATTGATCTCGTTAAAATCATATTTGTAAATCCAACCTTTAACTTTTCAACATCAAGGAAGTTTCTTTTCCAAATGAGGTGAAAACCAGAATCTTTCCGACAAGACTTTAATGTCTCGATCGTTATATATGCAGACCGTCGGGCATTTAGAACATATACATTTGTCCCCTGGAGATATTTGCTTAATGAATTTGTATTTGAAAAAACGAATTTTAGAAATTTGAAGCAAAAATATGTTCCTCGTTGACCGTAAGCATTAGTAAACTAATGACCATGTTCCACAGCTTTTGTCTAGCATGGATGAGCCTCGTTTGCAATATTAGGCTCATTAACACATTCAACAAGGGCACAGGGCTGCGTGTTGTGCACATGGCACGGTGTGAGTATGGTTTACTGCTACTTACTGTTTCAACTGCTTAAATAGTCCACAATTATACCCCTCTCAACTTTAAAATATAAATCTAATAGAGTAAACTGTTTTAGCAAAGAAAAATATTATAGTGATGCTGATTTGGCGGGTAGAAAATGCGTTTAATGGTTAATTGGCTTGGCCAATCAGTGGTAATTGTTATCATTATTTAGTTAAATACAGTACTGGAAATATGTATTCGACCACCTTGCTATTTTGAATAAATAATGAACATTCATTAGATAGAGTGTGCCTAAAATTATAACTAGGTGTTACTTTGATTAAGAAGAAAATTTGTATGTCTAATACCATAAAATATGTAGAATAACAATTGACTATTAATTTTTAATCAAAATTAGATAACTTGTATTGGAAAAATATATTAGGCCACCTGAAAAACTTTTAACAAAAGAGAAAATCCGAAAAAAGTAAATTCAAAATATGATACATAAATTAATAATTCATGCAATACAAGCACTGAACAGCAAAATTGTCTCTTCTAATTTTTCTTAGGGTGTCCCTTTGAGCGAATAACAGCTTCAAGGCGATCAGGGATTGAAGCAAAAAGTCTTTCAATAAAGCTGTTGGAAATTGCATAAAATTTTTTCTTTATTGCGTGACACAGCTCGTCGTCAGTGTGAAGAGTATGCCGTGCAATTCCATATTTGAGCTCTTTCCCCATGTTTTCGATAATGTTAAGGTCTAGAGATTGTCCAGGCTAGTCAGGAAGGATAGCAACCCCATTACTGTGGAGGAAATTTGTCATTTTTTTCGAAGTATGACATGGAGCACCATCCTGATGATATATTGATCACTTGTGAGGAGTGGCAAGAACTCCTTTTCTAGAATTCGAGCATATTAAGAGCTTAGGAAAGTACCAGTGATGTGAACAATCTTGCGAAAGCCACACTTCAATATTGCACCTGATGCCATTACAGACATCCCACCATAATTCATGATACTCCGAGTAAGTTGAGGCAAGAATCTGAACTTCTGCCCAATTGGGCTCTTTATCATTCTTTTCGATGAGTATAGCTCAAAACTTGACTCATCTGAAAATATAACATTAGACCAATGTTCAGATGAATTGTCTCTCATTAAATTGGCCCACCTCATCTGGGGTTATCTTTGCTTTGGGGGATAAGAAAATGGCTTTCTGGGTGCCACGAAAGTCCCAATTGAGTACTTATTCAGGATGTTTCGCACAGGTTCATGCTGTCACAAGGTGACCATCAGCCCATTATTTGCAAAATTCCTCTGAAGTCTTCCTGAGATTTCGCTTTGAAAGGCACATAAGAGCCAATTGGGAGGTTTTAAAGGTCTTCTTTGGTCTTCTGGACTATGGCTTAGGGGCAATGATGTTTTAAGAAGTGAAACATCTGATGATATCCCCGATAGTACTTCGAGGTCACTCTACAAGTCGGGCTATATTACGTTGTCTCATCCCTTTCAAATATTTGGATATCAACAACTCGCGGATGGCAAGAGGTTCGTAACCACGCATTATCTATAGCGAAGAAAGACTGGTATTAGACATTTGAATATAAATAGACTGAAAAAAAGCTCAACAAATGAAATTGTTTACAGTTTATCTGATTTGGTCTGAAGTGGCCGAATACATTTTTCCAAGAAAAGATTAGCTAACTACAAGAATTGTAGCATTTCTCCTTGAGATTTAAAGTAAACAGCGATAATTATGTCTCAATATTGATGAATTTCTCTTTCTGGAACCCCAAATCTAATTAAACAATAACTATGACATTCTTGGCGTCCATTTCTTAGAAATACTTATGACAAATCATTGATGGCCGAATTATTTTTTTCAGTACTCTAGAATATTATATCCTTTGTTACGAATCATGATGTAAAGCAAACACAAAACTGTAAATACACTTTAAAAACGTTAGTAGTGCAACCAACTTTTGGCATTATTAATCATATGCAGAGGGCGGAACTTCGTGTACGCAAAGGATGTTAACAGTGTACTTTAAAGTGTACCATATTTTATTGAAAAGTGTATAAAAAAGTATACAAAAAAATGTCTTCTTCAGATTCCAAAAATCGGTAAAATTGAATAACAATATCAAAATTTTCAGAGAATTAAAACATGCGTTTAACCACGTGTTCCAACGGATTAAAATAGGCCTTGGGGGTAACGATAGGCCTGTGCGTTCACGAAATAAACGCTGTCTCCGAGTATTGTGTGTAAACAAATTTTTTGATAAAGCAATAAATTTGGTCACTTTTGGAAATTTTGACCTTATAAATTCCATGCGCAAGGCAAGTAATGTGCAGCATTGTAGGGTAAATTGCCTTTAAATCTTTGCCAGATTTAACCATATAACTGGCTCCATCACTTAGAAGAAGTTTAAATCTTGTGTAGTCATTTGATCCAAACAGAGCTTGAACAGTGGATGAAACCATCTGATTGATGGCAACATGGTCTGTCTTTTGGGTTTCTTCTAATTGAACCAAAAATGGCGGGTCGAGACGTCCACACAAAACACCAATAAACGATCGATCCAAGGAATCAGTTGCCTCATCGATTTGAATATAATAATTGGCATTTGACAATTTTCCAGTAATTAAACGCATAAAGTAGCGTGCACACCTACAACTTTGCGGGTAATTATAAAGTTCACAGCAAAAATCAGTTAAAGGGCTCCAGCCCCATAAGTAACTTCAGCTTCCTGCAAGGTTTCTTATTGTAAAGTTTTCCTATTAGAGCCATTTTGGTTGTCTATTGCCTGAAATCCTACTACATTTCATTTTTTAAACTTGATAAAAAATATTTAATTTGAAAAAAACGGTTCTTCATCTGATAGTTAGGTTTACAAAGTCAATAAGTTTGCAAAAATTTTTCATTTCTTAGAAACTTAAGTTAACCCTCTCCCTTTAAGGAAGCAGCCTGAATTAAGAAATTATATATACTGTAAATATTATCAGGAAAGAGCCAGCCCTTATTCGGTAAAACTTAGTTCATGATAAATTCATTTATTGCCTCTGAATTCCAATTAACTGAATTACGTGTAGATGTGCACTTAAATGTTTTACTTCATTGTATAATATTCAATATTTGGTCGATTTTAGAAGGATTTATCCAAAAGGGCTTATCCTCTTATACAATTAATATTGAATTTGGTCATACAATAATTCTTATAAGATCACTTCTTCATATAATTTTAAAATTCCCACATCGTTTTTATCAAATTTTGTCGATTTCCAAAAATAAACATTAGCAATGTTATGAAAGGATATGAACAACAATGTGCTGGAAAACTATGGGCTTCCTTATCATGGAAAGAAAACATAGGTAACCATGGTATTCTTCAGGGAAATAGATTTTAAGGAAAAGCGTTAGTGAGGCCTGGGCCGAATTTGTACCTAAAAAGGTACGTTCATATTGCTGTTGTTGGCGTGGCAGATTCATCCCAAAATCCATCTCTCTATGGATTCGCAACTTGCATTATCACATTTTCATAATGTTATTGTGTAAAGTGATTTTTTAATAGTCATGCATGCAAAGTTTCTTATAAAAAATTACTCAACCAAAATTTAGTCAAGGGTGATAACAATTGCTGTTAATAAGAGAGAATGAAATATTATTTTGAAATGAATCTTTCCTTAGCAAAGTGGACGACCTTTACCTTTATAATTTATAAATTAATGATTTTCCTAACATATCAAACAAAAGAGTGATTTCATAGTAAATTCAACAAATATCAATTTAAGAACAATCAGTGATTATATAGGAACAGCAATTCTCTATATACGTTGGCTTACTGAAATTTTTGGTAATAAAAATGAGACGAGAAAAGCAGCGATTAGAATGAAGTCAACACTTTTTGGATTGAAAATATCCTTCTAAAGAGTTACATAGCAATTGAATATATCTAATCAATACAATTTTTAGGTTTTCTTCTAATGTATAGATATGACTGTAACATTTTTTAGCAAAGGCGAGCTTTATGAAGTTGTACGGAAGGAATCAAAATCAAACTGCTTCAAGATCATTGATTGTTACAGTTCCAAAGATACATACGACAGCTTTGAAAACTGTTCACTAAAAGAAAGAAAGCGATGGAGAACTTACTGGACAATCCGCTGTATATTATAACATTGATTGAACTCATACATCTATAATGAGCGAATTATTTAAAACTCATTACTTCATTTATTCTTTAAACAAAATACTCGAATTCGATGTCAATGCCTTCAATAATTTCATAGTGTTAAAAAGGGTTGAATATTACTACATTTTCACTTTGTATCCATGAATTTTATTTTACATCTCAAAGTCAGGTATAAATACAAGTAAGTCATCCGAAATTAACAACCAAAAAAACTTTTCAAAAATAGACATTATTATGAAATGTAATTAATAACATAATTGCAAACAGTATAACAGTAGAAAACAAAATACACAACAAATAACCTAATTGATACTTTTTATTACCACCTTTAACACAATTGAGGAATACAGTTCTGGTATGATATCATTGGGTAAGGCACAATATTTTTGTTCTGTAAACTTCTACAAATCATTCTTTTTCTCAGATTTCATTATCATAATCCTTTTCGTCAAAGTAGCCCACAAAGTTTTGATTCAAGATAAATAAACACTTTGGGCTGGACAGCTTAGAAGCATAAAAATATTTTTTCATGTGAGATAGCCACGAGTAGGTGGGGTAGCGAGAAATGACGCCAGATTAGTTTTCTGCGGCCAAGGGGATTTTGTTGGTCGTAGCCCACCGTCCAAAATAAATGTTGACCTTAGCGGGGCGTTCGCCGTAATGCCTTAGCCGGCTGTTAGCAATGATTCTTTTGCCGTAGCCGGCAATTTTTAGTACTACTAAGTGAAATCTACAATTTTCAATGGAACGATTAAAATATGCTCATAGTTCGAACAATTAAAAAAAATGATCAAATAGACTAAATTTTAAAGACAATTATACAAATATATATCATGGAAATAACTTATTCATTATAATGTTCCGAAATCAATCATAGTAGGGATTTCGCCTGTAAAGCAAAATCTTTGGTTGCAGCCGACAGTTAGCCGCGGTTACGGCCGGTTAACTGCTAAGCATTGGCCGCAGAACACTACACCACATCCTGTTAAAAAAGAATATCCAGCTATAGATTTTAAGGAGTGCTTCAACCAAGATTGTCTCATAAATCAATGAATCAACAGATCCCATTTCGCGTGTAATTTAATCGGTTTTCAGTCAGGTTTGATTCCTCAACACAAATCATTACATATTATGAAATTTTCTGTCTTCAAAGATTTGGCAATTCTTCCTTGTGGTCGCTTCAAACATATTGGCGTCTAATTAGAATTAGCTTAGGCTCATCGGAGAGATACAACACGAGACCAGTCGGTTATGTTCCCGAATTGACGATTTTGCACCACTGTACTCTTTTTGCGGATAAACGCTTTGAACAATGGTATAGTTTGCCGCTATTCTATCAAAGAGATTAGTCCTTCATCAAACTTGTATAGCCATAGACACACTAACAAGGCTTGACAAAACAAATTCCATACGCACTTGATTTGCTGTCTGAATGGTTTCTTTGATGGCTTTCACAGCTTTGAAGGATTAGTAAGAGTTCTACTCCTTCCTTATTCAGTATGCTTTGACAACTGCCTTACTAATGCTTTTTGCTGTAGTGAAATTCGCAGCATATTTACTAATACTCTTTGCTGTACTGAAATTCGGGCATTTTTGAATGGTTGTGCATGAACTACATATATTTAAAATATGAATTACTATTTATGAGGATTACAAAAAATTCAATATTCTGAATTTTATTTATGAGTTATTCATAATGTTGGTATCCATTGGTGACATTTTTAAGTATATGTACAAAAAATGATAAAAAATAGTTATCATTATATTCAAATGCTTGTGGTTCATTATAGATGAACAGTACTATGATTTAAAAATTTGCGATTTGCCTCAACAAATATGATAAATATTTTAGAAAATCGAACTAGCTACAGAATGGTGTTGGAAATCAATGGCATAGAGATGTTTCACAATTAGCAAAAAAGAGCGTAATTTTACCAACCAATCACAGAAGAAAAGTAAACGGACTTTTTTTAATTTAGCTAATAGAGGGCAAATACCTTTTCCATCAAAAAGAGCATAGTATAAAAACATACCAGTAAGGATTGAGAAGACTTTACATTGCTTCAACAGGTTACATAATTGCGATAAAAATAAATCATTTTAAGTTTCCTTGCCAACTACAAACTATTATGGCATTTGTATAAAATTGAGAGATGCTACTCATGGGATTGTGTATTTGGTTATCGATGTATTCTTTTACGTTTTGTTTGTTATGAAAATTGCTGATGATATTAACAGATGTATTTGTTATAAATTATGTAAAAAACTGATTCTTGTAGATGCAAAAATGTCGAAGTATGCACAAATAATAATGTAAACTTCTGCATTTTGAACTAATTCCAAAGCAACTAAAAAATGCTTCAAAGTTACCCAATTTTTTTTTCAAATGATTGACGAGAAAATTTGATGAGAAAATTAAATAATTGTAAGATGGAATAGATATAGGCAGGAGAACTGTGTTCCTGGAGAAGCAGTTTTAAATGTGACGCGTTTTTACATTATGGCACTTCCCACTTTTAGGGCCCTTATCTCATCTTGTCCCAAATATTCCCGATTGGAATTTGAGGATTGCATGGTACTGCGTGGTCATCAAATCTTATGGGATTAAATATTGATATTGCAGTTCGCTGAGACTAAGAGTGAGACTGGAACCATAAATCAAAAACCATGCTTCAGAATTTCTAATTGTGGGTAAAATTTTACTAATATATAAATTCAAGATATGTTTCTCGAAAAATATCAGTCTCAACACAATTTGTGATTGTATATGTTCTAAAATAATAATTTACTAAAAGTAAAATAAATGAAAAAGTCTAATGTTTAACTGTTTCTGAACTTTTCAATCCATAAACAGTTAATTGAAGTCTTATTGATTCAATTACAAATTTGTCGATGGTCCTTCTATACACTTGATTCCTGCTCCAATCTAAATTAAATAAATATAATAAATTTAAAAATTTTAAAAAATGTAGGGGAAAATATATATATATATGCATATGTGTACTTTACGCAATTTTAATACTGTGAAAAAATAGGACATTGTGAAAAATATTTTGAATGCTAACTCTTCGCCTGGACACATATGACAAATACGATAAAAATTACTAGAACAGAAGATGTTAAAGATTTAGTAATTCCTTCCACACATCTTAGGTTTTTTGCTAAAGCAGTGATTTTTAAACGCATTCGTTCCATTTTGCATATTGCCATCAATTTGCACAACTACTATGTTTTATATGTACTCTGAAATTGATTAGTATCAAACGAATTTATTGAAATTAAACATTATGAGTAGCATTTCTAGGTAGACGAAGGCTGGGCTAATTTCATACCCCACTTAGTTTTACGTACTAGAACTATGAAAATGCTTACTGCTACAATTATCGTTAAAACAGCTTTAATCAATTTCTTGTATAGTGTTAACCATTAGTTAAGTGGTTATCAATCCGCTATATTTACAAACACAGTCTCAGGCCTATACGTTTTTTATAAGAACAATTTTATAAGAACAATGAGGGTAAAAAATGTCATAAATAAGAACAATTTAAGAACAGTAGTGAGGCTGAAAGTATTTAAAAAGTAGTTTTTTTGTTTTGATTTTTTCAATGAATAGTAAGAAAAGATGCTTATTTACAGTTCCAAAAGTTTAACAATACTAAACGTAAGAGAATCAAACAAAAGGGCTTTTCGAAATATAAAGTAGTTATAGCAAAAAGAATCAGTGGCATCTAAAGTCCTCTAAGTAGTAAAGTAAATAGCCAAAACTTGTTTTTTACCTTAGAAAAAATAAGAACAAAATAAGAACAATTTAAGGCTCAAAGTGCCAAAAAAATAAGAACAGCTGAGCCTCAGCAAAAAATTTACTGGTTCTTAAAAAAAAGTGTACGTGGCTGTACAACTATTCCGATTTCGTCGGGAGTATCCAACTCAAAAGTTGGCTTCAAACATTCTACATTGAGAAATCCTTTCACATTGCAAGCCAACCTGTTACTGATACTTTGGCTTGCATCCAGAAAATCTTCTAATGTTAATTTTGACCCCTACTTTAAAATGTAGAATATCAGTCATGCAGTTAGTCGTAAAATTTCAGAGTATTTGAATAATTTTTTAAGAATTTATTAAAGTTTAAAACAGTCTAGAGGTCCAATTTGACCGCTCAGTGGTTCTAGTGTTAATAAATGTTCGTCAATGTAATGTAGAACAATATATTACAAAATATCTACATTAAATTTAATCAATTTCAGGGAATTGTTACAGCTTGATTCTGCTAGGCTCTTTATAAATCTATAAAAACCATGACATAAGATGTTTGAATGATGCTCAAGTGATTATTTGAAATGTTGAAGGAATCACTTTCATCAATGTCTTCGCAGTATAAATCATTCAAACTCTATCTTAGTATTTTGGAGAAGGTTTGTAATTCTGAAAATAGATAGAATTAATGAGGTCTTGATGCATGAGGCATTCAGAACGTCTGCAACATGAACGTAGTAACACACATTACAACTTGATGATATATATATATATATATATATAAATATATATATATATATATATATATATATATATATATATATATATATAATTTTTGCACTGGGTATATTTTTTTAAAATAAATTCTTGAGCTTTGTATGTGGGTTTTTAAACAATCGCTGTTAAAAGATGATTAGTGGATCAAGCCAAATAAGTTTACTTTTGTATTACCAAAAACATTAATATTATATTATTTTTTGAAACCAATAATGTAAATTTTATGCTATGTACTATAAATAACCATTTGTTTCCTGGGATCATTCACTATTGCTCAGTAGATTTCTTGAACGTATTTGGAAATATCTTTTTGTGGTCGGCAATCATCTGGAGTAAGAATTGCAATTTTTCTTCATGTTTTATGCTTCTCCAAGAAAATTCCTTAATCACCTTAATCAAGGCTACTCTTCTTCAGCATGTTGATTCTTAAAAATTTAAATTGTTATGTAATTGTTCTATTGGCAGTTCAAGAAAGCTTGCTTTTAAGTTAAACTTTTTGTCATGGCCAATAGCATTTGCTTCTATTTCTTCTACTGACAAAGCATCACAAAAAATGTCCACAGCTAATAGTTCTTCTGATAAATATATTTTTGAAGAGTTGTTTTATACAATCTTTCATCCGAATTTCTACATTGTGGCAGAGTTTTTAATATCATTGGATCTTCATTTGGAGCTCTCACAGCTTCATGACAATGCGTCAAAGTATTAACATATATGACTTCATAGAAAATACAAAGATTTCTTAGTTCTTGGCTTTCTTGTTGGGGTTGTCTGAATTGAGATTGGAACTTCCAAACCTTGAATTAATATATAACCTTTGCCAGCCAACAGGTGCTGTGCATTTCACTGGATCAGAGAAAATCGCACAAAAATATAAAGGCTAACTCAAATGCTTCTCTGTAGTAATCTCACAGTTATGACTACATAAGCAAATTACTAATGAATTTAGTGACCTCATTTTTCATAGACAAGAATAATTTTTTCTCTATATCCATCTTCATAATTCTGGTTGTCAATTATTTGCCATTTATCATGAAATCTTTTAAACAACAGTATTTCAAGAACAGAGGAGCTCCCTTGCATTCAACCCAGCCAAAATTTCTAAGATGTGATGACTGCAAAATGTAGCTTGTTCTGTTCAAGACTTGGCTTAATTTCTACTCAAGCTCTTGTGCAACAGTCAGTGTTTTTGCTGGTTGTATCAAAGTACATACCATATACATTTTGTGCAATGTTCTATTGCTACAATGTATTGATAACTGCCTTGCCTGTACATCCATTGCACTGGATGTAATCTTTGCAATTGCAAGAAGTTGAGAGACACCATTGCTTGAGACAAGAACTGGTGCTCTGACAACAAAGGTTTTTTCCACTAAGATCATTCAGCAATTTGCTGTCCCAGTGAAAAGAATTTAGCATGAAATTAATAATAATCTAAAGAGACTTACTGCTATAATACAGGATCCGTTTTCTTCTAATATTTTAAAGTTTTAAAGTCAGTTCACTAACATTATATCCTAGACTCCGTGCTATATTGGAGATTATGTGCATTGCCATTCTATCTGTTGTATTGACTTTGATTAAGCTGCTGAAGTTCTACAGTTAAAAATTTTTCTTCCACTTCGTTTGCCCAAAATATTACTTGATGATGAATGACTGTGTTCAATTCTCGGTTGTCACTCACTTCAGCTAATATTTTGTACTCCAACCCAGGAGAGTAATTTCTGTGCACTTTTCTACATCTTCATCTGCAGCCAGCCTTCATTTTTATTCTTTCTCATTCATTTCTTTTCACTGCTTTTTTTCTTCAACAATGCTTGTCAAATGATTACAGTGTCCTACAGGAGACTCGAATACTACCGCAACAAAAGCTTTAAGAACCAATACTGACTAATCCTAAACTCTACAAAAATGAAAAAATACGACAATATCCGTAACTACATGTCACAAGTCCAAAGACTCCTCACATTGAGTTCAAGAGGAGGACGCTTTTCTAAGTACGACCTTTTCTCCCACATCATGAAAGGTCTCACGGAAAAGGTTAAACAGCAATTCAAAATCAAATGCGATGTCAATGACAATCTAGAAAATATGATACGAAAGCAGTCGACATCCAAGTTATGTTAGAAAATAATCCGAGGATAAACAAAAAAGCCTTATGGAACAAACCATATACATCCACGATTAGTTGGAAACAAAAAGACCAAACAGAGAAAAAACCAACTAAATTCAACAAAACCAAGAAAGGAAAGAAGGTCATAAAAATTAAAACCTCTGATGACCAAATGAAGAAACTAAAAGAAAAAACATACACTGTTTCAACTGTGGCCTAAAGGGCCACTGCAAAGACAAATGCAAAAAACAGATAAATATAATCAAAGATGGCAATGCCTATTATGATGATGAAGATCTTTTTGAAACAGAAGACGAGTCAACCTCAGAAAGCAAACAAGAAGAAATTACCAAAGAATCGGAAAACTACTAGGAGTGCTGTCTCAAGAAAACTGAGCACCACTATTAATCCTAACTGATATCAAAAACGTAAACACAATCACAGTTGTGATGAACAACATGATGGTAAGGGTAACTATAGACACAGGTGCAGTTAGATCAATAATAACAGACAAATGTGCAATAAGAATAGGATATGAAAGAAACAATCTCAAAAAACCCCTCACCAGATTAATCAATGTTTTGGGCGAGTATATTGACACAAAAGGCACTCTAGAAAAAACCTTATTGAGAATCGCAAACAACACCTTCAAACAAGACATAATAGTTGTCGACACTCATAACAATCTATTACCCTACAAAGTCATACTAAGAGATGATTTCCTATCCAAAAACAAATGCATCATCAATTATGGCAACAAAACGATAAAAGTTGAAGAAGAAGAAATCAAAATACAAGAAGAAGAAAACAGAAAAATACTATTTGAACTCAAAGAAGACATAAAGCTACAACCATACCATTGGAAGATGCACACAATTAAAACAGAAGAAAAACTCACAGCAGAAATCATGCTCCACGAACAAACAGGGATAAATACAAAAAGGATATCGATGCCATCAAGCATATGTTTGATCAAAAATGGACAGGGAAAAATATCAATACTTAATTCAACAAACAGAAATGTAAACATCAACCACTCTAAAGTAAAAATCTATGGATGATGTGTCACAACAAATATCAGAAGTATTTGGAAACCCCTAGAAGAGAACAATGGAGTAAGTAATCCACACTGCTGACTAAAGGGCACATGGATGAACACCATTGGAGCAAGTAATCCTCACAGCCAACTAAAGGGCATGGAGATGAATGTCAAAGACGAAATACAAATACCAGGAATAAAAGAAAAAGACTATGGACACCTACAAGAAAATGAAAGAAAAAGACTACAGCAATTACTAATTGATCACAGCACAATATTCAACTTTGGTGAAATCAGCGTGGGCAAAGCAGTCAGTGAAACTCACAAAATCATAACAACGACAGACAAACCAATTAAATTACCTGTGCCTTAACAACTGAAAGACGAATATAACAAAATCCTAAACAAACTGATAGACAACAAAATAATATGCCCAAGTGAAAGTCCCTATGCATCACCCACAGTGTTCATTAATTATAACCCTGAAACATGTGACCTAAATATAATAACTCAGTTTAGGAACATTGAACAACAAGATGAGCAAAAGATCAGTGAAGAGAAGAGCAATGCAATGTGAATCAAACCCCAGGAGATTAGTGAAGAGAGTGAAACTGACAAGACCCGGGACATGGAAAACATTAGGGAAGAGAAAAAAGAAACACTAAGTACTCACCACCATAGCTGATTAAAGGGCATGGTGACAAACAGCAAGACAACCTCCACATCACTAAGTACTCACCACTGCCAATCAAAGGGCACAGTGATGAACAGCAAAGCGCCTAATGAACTGAGTAGTCCACACTGCTGATTAAAGGGCACATGGATGAAAGAATCATCACAGGAAGGTGTAAGCAGCACTCACGCCGCAGCTGGTCAAATGTGAATGGATACTCTAGAAGTTAACTGAGAAAAAGGGGACCAACTGGAGCCCATAAGCAGTGGTTCTGAAATGGAATCCAAATCGAGTACCAGCATGAGAAGACCACTCACAATCACTCAAGAACAATACATTCAATTGAAAGAAGCAAATGAATGTCAATGATCAATGGTGAGAAACTACATCCATATTTCATTGCTAAAACAAAAATGAAATACAATGTGTATGAAAAGCTATCACCAGAAACCCGGAGCCACATATGGCAACAAACAAAAATGGATGAAATAAACTTACCACTCACATTAGACAAGGAAAATAGTCCTATGAAAAATATCATAATCAGCTACCCAGAACGAATGAATGAAACATTAGAAAGACCATACTTCAGAAGCACAGTGCACACTGTATTCAACAAAAACTTCACACTGCTTGAAGCCCAAAACATCATGAAAAACAAACACAAAATAGCAGAAATCGAGCAAATTAAAATGGATACAGACAATCTCAAACTTATCTACATCATGAACGATAAAGAACACAAAAACAAATTTGTAAAACAACTACAAGAGATGCGGCACATAGCTGAAACTACAGGAACTCAAATCTTAGTGGTAACATTAACCACACAAGAAGACATACCAGAATTCCTACATAATATGTGCATGCAAGTGCAAAACATCTTCATCAAAGAATGCTGAGCAGACGAGACCACGATCTCAGAACTGATAAAACTTGATTTCCAACTTGATTATTGGGCCAAAGCCTACAGACTAATGGTAGGACCATGGATAGCAATCAAACTCTACCAACAAGTGAAAATGATAGAACTAACGTCCACAAACAACAACCTTGAAAAAATCACACAGCTGCACATAAAATGCAGCCTAAATCAACGCCAAGAACATCTCAAAAAAATCCAACATACGTGGAAAGAGATGAAAATAACCAAAACAACAGAAGAACAATGGCCAATCATCAACATTGAAGCCCCCGGCCGAAAATATCACAAATCAATAGAGGCCACACTACTCAAAATAAACAAATCCTACGAGCTAAACACCAAAAAAGACTTCAAACACTACCTATTCAAAGAAACAAACGCACCCAAGATATGGTATTGCACAACATTCTGGCTCCTATCAATATATTTGACAGAAAACAAAAACCTGCATCTACTGATACCAAGACGAACCAGAATGCAGCTGACAAGAATGAAATATCATGAAATCGCCTTCTTGCTGATCAACACAGTCATGAAAAACTGGCTATTGAAAGGACTTACTGAAAAATTCGCATCACCCAGCAAAACAGAGAAACCACTAAAATGTACTACACATCATCACAAAAGAAAACCCCATGTGCAAAATAATGATGGTCACAATAGCAAAAAAACAGGTATCTGCCCCAATGAAATCTCTCTATTTGATGAACCTACGAAAAAATACATATGGGGAGCAACCTCTGAAACAAGACTCCTACAGGTAGAAGAACAACCCTGGCTCACAATGAAAAAACTCGTTAAATGGAAAATATGCAGCACAACCGATATACTCCACCAAATACAAAAAAGCATAGAACAAATCACATCACAAGAAACTGAAAGGTTCAAATGGGAAACACCCAAATGTTCATTCACAAAGATAATCAAAAAAGCTGAAGAAATGTCAAAAGCCGGGATAAGCACACCAGTAGAGGTTTTAGAAATGATGACAAAAACACAGGCAGAAATGATGCGCAAAGATGAGCTTTTAACATCAACCAACATCATGTTATCACCTAAAACACAAGAAAGAATAGATGCGATCAACATGGAGAAATGGGGAAACTTAAGCCAAGCCAGCAATATCAAATGGATTGATATAGAAGATGAGCGATATCTAATCAAAATAAAAATCATGAGAGAACATGAGACGGAGATAACCACCTGTAACTATCAACCAACAAAAGAAAACCACACTGTCACGACCATGAAAGAAATGTTCACTGAATCATTCACAAGGACAAAAATCAATGAACTCTTATAACCTTACAATCAATTAGCAATCGACGTAGAGTGTGTAACATCAAAAATCGAAATCGCTCCAAGCACAACAACAAACCTAACAAGGTGAGGATTCATGCAAAAATTCTGGGAAAAGATAGTAGAAGCAAAAAAAACTATTATGTATGTATGTATATATATATTGTATATATTTCATTTTAGCCTAACAAACGGAACACGCATTATAAATGTTTATGTTATCAATTACTAATAATGAATTATTTCTCCCTACACCTCATTATTGCCCTGTAGATCAGTTGGTGATGCGAGTGTTGAATACAGGCTGATGCACTGTTAACTGTTCCAATTTGAATAGGAAACACTTCTTTAATTTTGTAGTAGAGTGATTTCTAGAAATATCTTACTTCTTAGACTTTAATAAATCTTATCAGAAAATTTAGGCCAATCCCTGCTCAGCTGAAATCTGCTCCAACCCACTTAACTCTTATTCGGTATATTTTCATGAGATTTTTTAAGAAGTTTTCTACAATTTTGCGGCTTTCTATATCAAAGTAAGGTATTTTAGAATAGAAACCATCAATAAAATCTGGGTATTGAATTGGAAATTCTAAATTCAGTTCTTCAAGAGTATATGATACTAATATACAATTTCAAAAGGTTAAAAAATTGTATAGCATTCACTACAACTGTAGTGACCAGCTCAGGTTTATCTCTGACTTCAACTCCTGATAACAGAAAAATGCACAGGATTGGGGATTATTTCGAATTAAGCTGACAGAAAAAAACCATTAGTAAGTTACATTTTGCAACTTGCTATAATTTGAATTATTATTAGCATTGCTATATAATTAACAATATTTCACTACATTCTCTACAAGTTAATGTATACAGAAAGCGTGTTCAAATCATTTTCACCCCAGTAAGCTATAACTTCATAAACATTTCATTCAAAATGGCTATATTTCTCATTCTTAGTTTCACTTAAGTAGTGCATTAAATTGCCCTCACCATAAATTACAGAAACGCAGGAGTAGGCAATTTTGAATTGAAAACCTACAAATAGATGTTTCTTGTTTATTAAATTAATCAATTTTTGTTTTTTAAACAATAGATTATTGCCAACTTTTGGCAATAATTAGAATAAAAATATTATATCAAAAATCATAGTAAGTTAACTAGTTTGGTATTAATAAAAATCACTATATAACACATAAAATTTTTTCAAAGAAAAATCATAATTGTGAGATAACAAAAAGGGTTACTTGTGGTTCATACATCTGTTTGCAGTAAGAAGAAATTGTTCTACAAAATCAAAACTTAAATATTGCCACTAATCATAATTGCTAATGGCAAATTTGGTTCTGCCATACATACTATATATAAATGCGGTGATCATAGTTTAATTTCTTTGGGTTTGACATGATAAAGTGAGGTGTCTGACAGAATATCACAATGGTGCGAAATAAGGTTAATGTTAAGCCTTCAATATGCATAAAATGGTGAATTGGGTTGTGGAAGCATTACATATTTTTGGGTCATCAAATTATCCTTTATTTCCACAGCCAATGCTATATAAATTTACTAGAAAGGATGATAATGCTTCTGGAATCCAGAATTGATTATATATTTCAGCAAGATTTAGTGAATCTTAAATATTTGGCAATTGATTTTTTAAAATATTCAATAGGTTAGTTAATTTGCAATTTTTGCAATAATTGCAATATCAATTTAATATTGTCTACCCTTGCAGACATAGAGTAGAACCAATAGTTATTTACATATTATGTTGTAAAATTGTTATAGGTAGGGGCGTACACAGGGTTTTCCAACAGTAGAATATCTCTGCTGTAACTTACGGCCCTTAAGTAACAAAAAGCAGGGCAAGCCCCTAAAATTCTTTGGAAGTATTGATGAATTCGACACTAAGAAATGCATTTCACCACCTAAATTTGGACTTTCTTAATATTTTTTAACGAAAATTTTTTTGTTTAACCAGTCAAAGGCAATTTTGAAAAACTCACTGAAGAACATTCCACAGCTTGCGTATGCCACTGGTTATAAGCAAACATTTCATGAGGAATGGAAGCATCTCTGCTCTGTTGAGGCGGGGAACGTTTCCCCAGTTCCCCCTCTGGGTGCGCCTCTGATAACAATGCTGAATAAAAATGATCCCGCCCAAATAAACAAAGAAGACATTCAAAATAACATAAGCTTCTTCTACAAAGACGTGCAAAACACTAAAAGCCTTCTATTGGTATTCAAATTGCTCTACCCCAACACCAATCTAAAAGAAGAACTAGCGCACACAAGTCATGCTGACGTGCTGATGACACTAATGATAAGCATAAAGGGATTAGAATTATACAAAAAGTTTTACCCTCTATTCACGAAGAAGATCAACAAATTACAACAAATAACCACAATTACAGATTCTCTCCTAACAGCTACAACAATAAAATATGCAGACACAGTCGCAACAGAAAAAGAAGTGGTCTCAAACTCCACAAAGCAAGTCGAATTCCCAGAAACAACCTGGGACGACACAAAGGCGGAAACCCTAAATCAAAAGAGCAGAAATAGAGCAACACTCAAATCAATGCAAGCTGAGGGAGGTTTGTAGCATAATCTCTGATAAAAAGAATCGATTCAACAAAAAATCAGAAGAAAAAATAAACATAAAACTCAATCAAGAAACTCTAATCATTTTATCAGAAATTAGCTTCGAACGATTTGCCAAAACTGTGAAAGCAAATATCGGTTGCAACACTTTTGACAAAACGCAAGTGGACATTAAGCTCCACATTGATTTTAGCATAAATAACCGGTTCACGCAGAAGAAAGATTAAGTGGACATAAAAAATTGAATTGCCACTGGTACTTGCTTGATTGGTAAACCTATTTATTATATTTTATATAAATACAACCTAAGCACTGTAAATGTGATGGAAGTTTACAATTTAGTGGTTTATTCTTATTTTATTGGTGTGATTATTAATTAAACAATGAGAAGCTAAACAAGCTTTGTGTGCAGTGATCGAAGGCAAGGGGAACCTAGATGAATTTTCAGCCTTGATAGCTACATGCAACTGTAGCATCATCCAAAAGCAACTAAGCTGCAAGCGAGGAACAACGTCGAATGATTAATAATAATTAGAATTGATTGTAAAATTTAGTTAATGATCTTAGTTATTTTTGTAAGATGCAACTAAGCTTTAATATTGTTCAAATTAAGAAAACTTGTTAGCCGATCAAGTAACATTTGACAAAATAAATTGAGCGAAATTACGCTTACGTAGGAACAGCCATATTGGCAGACGAATCATTTGAAATTTAAAATCGGCAGGTACTTTTGGAAAATTTTTATAAATAGCTTTGAACTAACCAGAAATTTGATGAACAATAAATTCTTCGGAGTTTATTTTATTTTCATTCTACTCTTATCTGGTTTGATTATTTAATAAAATGGATTCCATCACGGGATCGATTCGAAGGGTCCTTGTGCCAGTCACGAAACAGCACTTATGTTACGGTTAGGAGTTTTTCGATTCTTGCCTAGTCTGACTATCGATCAATACATGTATGAAATAATCAATGCTTGAAACGACTGGATAGTCGATCCTTAGGAATATATATATGTTCTTAAACGTAGGAGACTCGACTATAATCGACCTGATAAATGACCTTACATGTAATACTATTAAATGTAAGTGTAGGAAACTGCAATTTTATTATTTAAATTACTAAGCTGATAGTTTTACGGTAATGGCTATTTTAATATTATGTAAATGCAGTTAGTGTTGATGCCCGGTTGCTTTACTTAATCAAAACAACAAACACTTTACAAAATTGAGGTTAAGTCAGTTACAACTTTACTTGAGTGCACGCACTGAGCTAACGTAAGGTACACATAATTAGTTCCAGTTGAGCTGAGGTGGTGCTGTGGATTCAATCATCGTTTATGAAGGAGAGGAACTGTCTTGTGGAGATCGGCTTCGGGCAGTAGCCCATGGAAGAACTGGAGAGGAAACGTCATACGGCTCTGTCACCTAAACAGTGATAGTCAATGCTCAATTATTTAATTAACGTAACTAGTTAATAAGAGAGAAAGGTCTGATGGTTCAACAACTTGGTAACTCCTCACCTGCAATTTACCGAGTACTTATTATCAGTAATTAGACACGGCACAATAAGCTAGGTGGAGGATGTTACAGTCATTTACAAATGATCAATCAGTAAATACAAATATTTCGTGTATATGTTGAAAAATAAAAATGCATGAAAAATACAATAAGCACCGCAAACTAAGTTTTTCAATCACCTTCATACACATGGAATCCAGGATGCATCATTAGACAGTAATGTTCCAAACATTACTGTCTAATGAAATATTTTGTGACTACTTTCAATAGATGGTGCACAAACATTCTGCAATTATGCAATCTATAGCCTATCTTTATACATTGAATAAAATTTTAAACATTTATATATCTTTTAAAGTTGTTACAATTGCAAATTGTCTCTCGGAATATAGATATTTGAGCAATGGTAATTTCAAATAACATAAAGGGACTTCCAAGGATATTATAGATCTTTGACCTTTTGCATCAATAATTTGTAATGATTTTACATGCAACTTAGTCAATTAAATGCCCATAATTCTATTAATTTTTAATAATTGATAGATATACTCTGGTTTTTTGATTGGCTGTAATCAAAATCCATTGATTAACTCCAAAGCATTTGTAAATATTTGTTCACTCCTTGGCCAAATGCAATTAAGTCGAGTCATAACATATCATTCTACAAAATTTCCGCAATCATGAAAAAAGAGGCGGAGTATTCGATTTATTTCTCATGTACTGGTAATATGTTTTGATAGAATTTTCCATTGGTGAGTTCTTATACCTAATTGCCCTACATTAAATTTTTTTATTTGATTCTAAACAAGAAAATTTTTTGAAGCAAAAATGCAAATGCTTTTATGAATTTGTGAACATGGAAAATCTAAAATACTATTTTTATTATATTGATAGACTTATTTATGTATCTGTGTTGATAACATTATGTGGAAACCTATATGAAAATAATTACAGTATGTGTCACGTACTGAATATTCTTTTATTTTACAGTATCAATTTTTTAAGAATTGTTTAAAGCATGGGTGCCAAAATGGGGGTAGAAGGCTATTGTAGTCAGAAAAATATTTTCTATAAAGCTATCAATTAGACTAGTAGTTTTTTTCTAAAATTGCAACATTGATTATTCACTACAATGTAATGACGAATTATAGTTTCAACCAGTGAATGACATTCTAGGTTCTAGTAGGCTCCTATAATAGGATTAAATTTAAATTTATAAATGCCTGATTTAATTGCAGCACTATTTGTTTTGTTTGTGGAAACTCCAAGTTTTTTGAAAACTCAGGGCATATATATATATATATATATATATATATATATATAGTTTGGATTTCAAATTTTTATTTTGTAGACTTTCCTTTATATACATATTTTGTCAACTGCAATTTAATTACATGATTTATATTTATAAATCGTATCATTAAAAATGTCAAAAATCTTATTATTTTAATTGTTTCAAATATTCTAAAAAAATTTTAGTACCTATCATAATTTAAACAATGTATGTTGTCAATGTGATTTTGAGTATTCATAACATTAAAATTATTCTTATAATAAACGAATTTAAATTATTTAATTTTTGTATGATAGATTGAATATAGTTTGCATGATACAATACAAAGCATTTGTTATGAAAAAAATATGTCATATTTAATGATGTTTCTGATATCAAATACAAATTTTCATATGTATTGTACTCTATGCTATGTATTAACTACACTGTTGAATGCAGCTTGTGGTTTTAGAATTCCATGCTCACATCTATATCAACAATTAACAATGTTTACATCTGGGAAACTATCTGCACTCTTTAATCTAATAACACCTTTGAACCAACGTTTTGATTAATACATTATTCAGTTGTTTGCACAATTTGACCCCATTACATTTATTGCAGTGAATATATATAATAATATAGCTGAAAGTACTACAAATATAATTCCTCAACATGTTTGTTTTT
>CABFPE010000104.1:1541215-1551614 GCA_900660155.1 Hofstenia miamia
ATATATATATATATATATATCAGTGGCCTGATTGTAAATTTATGGCCTCAGTCACACCCCAATCTTATGGTGTATAATAGATAACTTTTTCTAAATATTTGGTACCTGCATAACTATTGGCTTCCAAAATTGTCTGAATTGTTTGTTAAAGATATTTTTCGAATTTTGGGACCCAATTTTTTCTATACTTACATTATGAATTGTTATCTTGATATGTTGGGACCCTAAAAGCTCAAAATTTCAAACTTAGGACCCACATTTGAAAAAAATCACTTATAATAAGCTGTATTTATATTTTTGAAGAATCTAGAATGTCCGTAGCTAGCATCTTCACTTTAGGGAATTTTATTTAATTCAAATTCTGTAATTGCAAATCCTGCCAAAAAATTACTTTTATAAACAATTTTCAAACTACTTACATCAAAGAATGTATTAATACAAAATTATATTATATTAATGCACACTAATTATTTTATATGCTTTAATTAAGGTTATGATGGATTACAGATTAAGAACAATATTATAATTGGAGGGGCTGAACTAAGGTCTTAAAAGACGAACTTGGGACTTCAGCTACGAGTTGAATAAGAGATGGTTTTTTGCAGAGTTTAGGCGAAGTAACTTAATAATCAGTACAAGTATTAGCTTATGTTTGGGGTGCAAATGAAAATGGGTTGTATTACGCAATCGGAAACACCATCAAACAAATTGCATGTCAAGATAGCTAGGTTATTTAATTGTTCATGGAAATCAAAGAAAAAAATGCACTATATTCCGTTTCCAGGTGCCCCAATACATATCTATTGCGTTGATATATATATATGTAATATTAACATTCATGTTTATACATGTATGTGTATATAATAATTACATCAAACAGGAGTTCAATTCTTACACAAGGTATGCAAATTAAATTGCTTACAGAAAGTCCGGCCCTGCCCCTGCACATGCATTGCAAAGAAAGTCGATTTAATATTATAAATTTCTCCCTAATTGTTGCTATAATTTGCTTTAATGCCTAATACATGTAAATTAGGTATGAGGTCATTTTAGTTTAATTTTCTAAGTACTCTGTGTCAAAGTGTCAGATACTGTCCTTGGCAAAGAGGATGTCACATTCTGTGACACATGCATTTCTTCAAAATGATTTTGGAAAGGGTAATAGAATTGAAATTGCCAATTTTAAATTTCTAAGGATAATGAAGCAGTTCAACTGCTTCATCTACTCTCGGAAAAAATTCCATTGAAGTAGCGCTAAGTAAAATGACAAGAATCACAGGAATATCATCTAATGCAATTTTAACAAAACTAACGAGTCAATCTATAATAAAATGCAGCATTTAATATATATGTACTTAAGGACTTAGCGAAATTTGCCCTCATCTATTTTAAGTAGTTTGAATGTATGCCTATCACTGTATTCAGCACTTCAGTGATGCTAAGATGTGAAGATTCAAAACTTCACATAACTATATTTATTAATAACGTGCCGGTACGATTACTACCCAGGGGCAAAGAGATTCATTTTGGTATGAGGGTGCAAAATTTCAGATACTAGGTGTGTAGCATATTATGGGGACATCACTAATGTTTATGCATAAAATTGTCAAAAACTTCAGCTAAGGAAATTTGCAGTGTCTGTCCTAGTCCGATTGGCTTTAAACAGTCTATTCTAACATTGGCTTTAATATTCTACAAAATCAGTGACTTTATTTGCTTTTGACTGTGTTTGAGTTTTCGTATTGTTTGCCAGAATTGTACTTCCAGGTGAATTATTTATATCAATATTGTCAAAAATGCAATTTTTGCTTCCAAGCTTTTATAGTATTAAATTATGTGAAACAATTTTTGAAATATTTCTCAATTGTTGACATATATTTAACATCATCACATGACAACATAAATGTACGAAATTTTTTTCAAGAGCCTAACTAAGATAAAATAACTTTTTGATAAACAAATGCTGTAGTTTAGGCAATGAAGTACATTGTTCTATGCATTGCTTGCAGTTGTCTTCAGTTTGAAAACGTGCAGAACATTATTCGTTATGGTACTCGGCAGATGATTTTTGATGACGTTGTTCCATTTTCAGCTATGCATGAGTTGACATTAATTGAAGAACTTTATAATAAAAGGAAATTAATTTGTCTGAAAGAGTGCCTTTATACAGTATATTGCAAATCAGTTGCTTACGCAGATGCTGGAAAAAGATGCAAACTGTTCAGAGAAGATCGCTTTACGTCTCCTGAATACTTTTTCAGTGGTAATGAGTCATCGTATAAATACTTTGGAATGCGCAGAAATACGGAGCCTCAATGTGCCATTGAAGACAAATTGACGATAGATCCTTTTAGTACTGATCATTTCTGTGAAATGAATATGTAAGTGCAAATTACTTTAAAGAAACTTTTTTAGTATGTAGTTATGGCCAATTTAAAGAGATTTCAATTCAGGGTGCATGCGGGCGAGGCAGTAATGAAACGGAATTATATATATATACACTTCCGACTTTCTCGAATTAACGTTTCCAACGTTAGATTCGGACCAAAACGCACAATTTGTGAACTGATTCCAATTTCCGTTTACAACTCATAAAATGTTAATCAGATTTGTTAAAAATTCCTAAAACAAGTTTTCTAAAAAGTAAAGACAAATGTAAATCGAACATCAGGTTAAGAGTTTATGCAATGGAATCAATATATACAAACAATCGTGAAAAGGAATACGAAATTTCATACATTTTTTGTAATTGCAAGTAGCATCGAATAGCATTTAAGCATAATAGTGTGTTTCAATGACAATTTTTTGCCTCATTTCCTAATTGAAAGTGAAGAGGTTTTCGTTAATGCTTGTAATTAACAATCATTAAAACTTGAGTTCTTCATACGCCAAATTAATTGTTGGCTTGTAACTCAATTGCTCAGGTTACAAAAACTAAATTAGACCAAATTTTCTAAAAAAAATTACATTGCAAAGTCAAGGGTCTAATACGTTTCTGCAATAGAAGTATCATCTGCTGTAAGCTTACTTGTTACCAAGTGAAACCATGTACGATGTCAATATTTATAAAAATATTTTAAATGTTGAAACTTCTTTAAAGAAAGTCTGGGGTAGGACTATCATTTGATCCAAAAAGTGATGGTCCTACTCAGGGCCTTCTTTAAAGAACAGAAGGTCCTGTCCTAGGAACAATTAATTCAATATGGATCACACAAAGTAATAATTCGTAGACAGATTTACAAGTCAAAGATGAAAAATTTGAAATATGTTTAGTAAAAAGAACATTGTAAATGGTAATAGGAATGAATGGACTATTGTTGCAGAAATTCCAGTCGAACCAGAGAAATGGAGTGGGTATTCGTATGCATACCGAATTAATTCCACAACGGAGTTTAGTGAATGGACTGAATGGCAGCCTTTCTATAGAAAAAGGGCGAAATTTTCTTGTCTTTACTGTAAGTACAAAGCTTTTAAAATTGGAAATGGTTCACCGCCGAAAGCAATCGTAAATTTAACACGACTTAGAACGCAATCCAACTTTCTCGAAACTTGAAGAAAAATAGTATAATGACTTTAAATTTTGAAATTTCCCAAAAAGTCGATGTTGTCCCAACCCTGTTTATCGATTATGTTACTAATACATTTATATTTTTAGAAAACTGTATTTTTTAAATTGGTTATTAAAGTTGGCACATCAGAGATGAAACCTGAAGTTTGATTGTACTAAAGTCTAAAATATATTACAATTATTATTATCCAAATACTGTACCTCTTCAGAAGACATAAGCTAAAATAGTGACTTTCAAAATAACTACTTAGAAAATATTTGCCACTGTAAGCATTAATAACAATAAAATTAACAATTAAATATCCTATTGAAATAATTATTTTGTCATTGACATTTTTTTGTTAATGAAAGCTTCGGAGACATCGCAACATCAATTCCGCCAAACGAGTAAAGTTTAATTTTAATGAGGGGAATGACCCTACTACATACTTCTCAGCAAATTTTATCACATTGCTTCTTTATATGTCTTAAGGTACATGAAAAATCTATAGATTGCAGTGTTGCTGCTAAACGTACATTATTTTAAATGTTTGCGGAAATGTTTAAGTCAATGCTTTCGAATTAGACATTATTGTCATATTAATAAAACTGAATAATTTCATATGTACAAAAGTGTCTGAAAATAATAGAAAAATGCAAGAAATGTAAAATGTTAACTATAGTTAACCGTAAACGGTACTAATATAGTCGAAAAACAATTTGATACAAGTTGCATAAAAACATTAAGGTATAGGTTAGAACTCTCTGATGCTACTGGTCTCAAGAAAATCATAAATAAATTTATTTGAAATGACTTGAAAATTGAATTTTATATCTTCATCTTGTAATTTATGCCTTTGGATTCTCATGATGTTTGGTGTAATCCCTCAAATTGTATCTTAAAAATGATAATCATAATTTAAGCTATTGAATTCTTTTGTAATTAAAGATAGTGTTTGAACGAATTCGTTTCTAATTAATAGTTTAGTAATTTGCTTAAAATATTTATTAATTCTGCAGAACCCATTTGGTGATATTTTCTATAAGAAATTAGTAATCGCTCATAACTCACAAAGTATTAAATATATCTAAAATCTGAAAATAGTTCAGGAAAGGGAATTAACTAATCATTATTTCCATATTTAATTCGCTATTCTGATCAGGCTCGCCTTTGAGCGAATACAGTTCTCAATGATGACCTTAATTGGAACTTAGGTAGTCTATTTACTGAAAACACACTATTTGAGATAGTTGGTGATGGCATGGGTTGTACCCCACCTTATTATCTGAACATTAGGTATTGGAAGAATTTTCTACAAAAAAGTCAGTATTTTTAATTAAAAAATTTAATATTTTAAAGTACTTTCGGCACAGGAAAATATCTATAGCTAAATGTTCACCATAAATGGGGAGCATATTTACCCATATAAGTGGCAATTTCCAAGGAATTCCAAATTTCTTAATAGGCTTAGAGATAATTGAAAAAAAGCTTAGTGCTAATATGATAATTAATAAATAAATTATTATTATTTAGATTCATCACGGCGGTATATAGTAAGGTATAGTTTTAGAATAATTTTCTAGAGTCAATTATATTTTAGAAACTTTAGTCGCATCTGTACGCCTTCACCTTTAACTGTGCATTCTAGTATTTTCTGCTCTGGAAATGACATAAAGACTGATGTAGTGGGCTATTCACATAATTCAGTCAATCATAGTAAAGTAGTGAGACAGGTATCAAAGACACAACAACTATATTCTTGTAAGTTTTGATTAAAAATCAGTTAAAATGTATTGAAACATATACGGGCGTTAATCTCTGCATATATAAATAAATATATCAATAATCGAATATTCATATTCCTGGACTATCTCCTGGTGAACAATATTTTTCCATCCACAAAACATTAACAATTAGGCCGGTTTAATCGAAGAATCCTCTGGCGACCCCTGGCAACAATGCGAGCATTGGCTTTGATTTAATGACTGTCATCTGAGATGCAAAGCGTTTCCACTGCACTGCTCGCCATTTCCCAATTAACACCAAAAAACAGACTTCAAAGCAGTAATCACACACCATGTGCACGAAGTAACGCGGCAGTACCTTTATCTACCTTATTGCTTAAGGTCCTCTATAGGAGCAGGACTCGTACAATGGCGTACTCTCTAAGACATTGGTGCATCCAGGACACCACCCGTAGAGGCTACTTTACTAACAAGGTTTGGGCTCACTGCCATTTGTGTTCACAATGTACAGTAACTTTTTCGAAATCCTGTATGTATTGTACTAGGCCACCTGAACAACAGGTCATGCAGATGGAATTTAAATTCAATTAGCGGAGGGGGACGTTTTTTTCACATTTCTGACTCCTTTTTCAAAAGTGAGTTGTTGAACCCATTAAAATAGGTTTCTTCAACAACTAATTTTATTAACATTTAATTTAAAGGGTGTGCGTAACATAATTACTGTGTTTCAAAACTAACATGTAAAATGCATTAACATTTATAAGCAATGACAAACATTAGCTTTAAACAGCCTGGGGATGTTTCAACCTCTGACTTTGCGCACGGCACACCTCAATGGGTTTGGGATACATTTGCACATATCAAGAAACAGTTAATTTCTTTGTTCCATGGGCTCAAAACTTTATAAATGTTTGAAAATTAGATATTGAGAGGAGCTAAATCTTTTGTAAAAAATTCCAAATTTTAAAAAAACCTTAGGCACACTTTAATAGAAATTTTCAACATTGAATAAAGTATAGTTTCCAATAGACCAACACATACCCCAAGATTTTAAAATTTGCTAACAGGCATAGGGAAAATTATTTGTAAATGTGGAAAAAAGGTTTGTCTATTAAGACAGACTCCAGGTTGTTTAAGGTTAAATGGTTTTACAAATTTATCATAAAAACACTCCTGAGAATCCAAAAAAATTATTATCTCGGCATGTAATCATTTGCAGTAGATCAATAAATCTTTGAAAAAATTTCCACAAATGTTCTCATCTGTTTTGAATACTTACTTAGTGAATTAGTTACCTCATCATAATTGCAAAAAATATTCTCGACTTTTTATGAAGGATTTTCTTGTAGAATTCCAAAAAGTTGTCAACCAGAGTAAAGAATTGCAGACTCAACATTCATTTCATTTGCAAGTACCATGTAAAATGGAGAACTTAAGAAAATGACGCAAAGCAATTTCTGACACTGATATTTACTTTGATGCAGGCGGGATCTATGTTCATGTAAATATTGTGATGAAAATACTTCAGCAATTGCTTAGTGGATTTCATAAGATAAAGAGAATTATTTTCAAAAAACTGGTTAGCTATCCCTTGAATATAAGGCAGCGTAAGAAGTCTATATACCTCTCATGTGTAGAAATTTGAACCTTAACGTACATTTAATTTTAGGATGGGACCAGAAATAGATTTATCTATATATATATATATATATAACTATAAATTATACCTATAAATTATACTACATTAGACAAATTAATGCATTTCTAAACAAATTCGATAAAACTCAAAGTTATCATAACATAAAGAAATGTTTGATGCTTCAAAATTTAATCAATCCAGAATGAAAAATATTTTGCAAAAATCAAGTTGAAAGCTTTAGTATCCCATGAAAAATTTATAGATCCGCTCATTATAGCCTTGATTTAGTAACCCAGCAAATTGAAAATTGCAAAACTTGGAAAGATATGTAAGTATTAACACAAATCTTGCTAAGATGTGTAAGTTCTGTTAATCTTGACAAGTAAAGTGTAAGTTCTTTGCAAAAATTATAAGTACACATCTAAATAACATTTTATCAGGTATAAAAATAAACCTAATATGAAGACTCAAATTTGATCTCGAACCCAGTCTGATAATTCAACGCAATCCGATTCTGTTTCTGAGGCAGAACTACCCATATCCTTAAATGAACTTGCTAAATCTGTCAAAAATTTCAACGCATTTTCTGCTTCTCCTCCAAGACCTACCTAGGCAATTCAGTTATCAAAAATTCAATGCATAGGTTCAGTGGACAACAGCTTCAATCAATTGCCACACAAATCAACATGCCAATGTTCAAACCTCGCAACTGCAATTAACTCATCTTCATACAGCAATTCCTATAATATAATCAATTAGTAAGAGAGTCCAAAACATTGTTTTGGTCATGAAACTAGTTCTCTTACTTCTTTCTAATGTTTCTACTAATGATATGTTTGGTAAACAAGGCCCAGTATTAATGAAGTACTTGACTTGGATTTTACTACTGTTTTGAAGATTTTTTTCGATCATGCTGATGTGAATTAGCATGATAGTGAAAAAGAATTGGATGGTATAGAAGATGGCCCAGCTGCATCAATTTTGCAAGTCTGATCAGACCTCACACAGGAGTTCGAACCTGATATGAATCCCAGATATGAATTGAAGTAGATTGGGATTTATTTCAGCCTTACTTTCCAGTGCCTGATCGTATTTGATGGTAAGTAAGCACAAATTTCGTTCACTTCATTTAAAGTCTAAATTTTAGACCATTCATGGAAAAGAATTTTCACTCCTTTGATCCCAATACCAGACGACACATTGCTGCAAATATACTTGGAAAAAGCTAATATCATCATGAAAACTCCTTCCAGATCCTCATTCTAGATTCACTCCTTTGGCGTAGCATTATAACGAACAAAGTCGTGACTTATTATTGATTGCTTACCTATTACTTCTTTATATAATTTGCCTCGTTCTTACTTGCTGGACTCTTTCACATATTATTTTTAGAAATTTCCTTTCAAAGAACCACCCCACAATATCATTAGATCTCGAATCTGGATTCTACTATATTCCAATTAGGGAATAAGAAGACTACCTTCATCTCACCCGCTGGCACTCATTATTGCTTTCACAAACTACCTATGGGCCTAGCAGTTGCTCCAGATATTGGATTAATAAGTTGCCTATGGGCTTGGCAATCTCCCCATATTCGTGCAAAATGTTTCTTAATTACTTGCTTGCTCCACTTAAAGACATTTGCTCGATGGCCTGGGGTCATATTGATTACATAGTACTAGTCTTTCACATATTAAAATTTAGTTATATTGATTCTTATCTATTGTTCTTGGAAAGTTGTGGAATAATCTTCCAAGAGGAAAAATCTCAGAGAACAGCAGTCAAAAGTGCTGAAGTTCTTGGATTCTTGTTCGATCTTGACAACTCTCGATTATCATTAACACCAGCAAAAGAGCTAACTATTGGAACTATACTTTCAATGGACTGGACTAATATCTCTAATAAAGTCAAAGAAAAGACAATTGGACATCTTGCATTTAGTTAGCCATTAATAGGACCATGGCAAATTATTAAGCCCTTTTACCATTCAACCGATAGACCTAATCTTTTGATGTTAGCTAGATATCTGTTTTTAAAGATGCCGCATTTCTTTCAATGGGATACAAGATATGTCAGTTCAAAAGTTTGGTATGCCGATGCTTCAAACTACGCGTTAGGAGTTGTCAAAGTCATCCCACGTCGCCACTTTCATATTCTTATAGATTGGACAATGATCAAGGTCACATATACGGCAAAGAAATTATGGCCGAGCCAAGTGCTACTCTGTATACAGACTCGCAGCCATTATATTTTGCTGCAATGAAATATAAAATAGTGCAATACTCAAATTATGAATATTCAATTTCATTAAATTTGTTAATTTTCGTTAAGGAATTATCTTTAAAGTGGGTGTCATCACAGGATAATCCTGCGGATGATCCCTCTAGGTGCTATAATCATTTTTGTAGTATTCCTTCCAGTGCAATTGATTACCTATCAGCGCCATTACATACGACTTTAGCCACTCTTGATTTTCATATATAAACGGCCATTACATGTAATCAAATTTCAGTTTCGTAATCGATTTTGTACCGCCAGGAATAAGAGAATTTTACCTTGTTGGCATGGAGACATATATACAATCTTTTGGTTATATTACATAAATCAAATACTCATAAAATACTGGATTACTTTAAGTTTCGCAGGGAATGTGTTTTTCAAATTCAGGATTCTAAATCAATGTGGAAGCCCAATGTGAATTTGGAAGTCATAAGATTTCCACTAAACTTAACGCAGACACTATTGTACTTAACTCCTGCTGAGATGCAATTTTAGCACGATTATTTAGGATATCGGAAAAGATGATGAAAAGAATTTTTGTCTTTTAAGTCAAAGAAAAGAACCTAGTACAAATAGAATTATATACGTGAATGCCTCCGACTATGACCTAGGAATGGCTATATCTGATAATAACAATCTTAGATCATATTCCTAGGTTTTATCTGAGGAGTACTGGGATTTTATAATCATGGAGAAAAAACTTCTAGCATTACTTGGGGAGCAATGAGTGTACATAAAGGAGATAAGATTTATATAGATAGCCAATCTCTTTATCGCACTTTGCAAAAGATCGAGGTTGCACCTTATACAATGATGGAACAATTATTAGCTCTACATATAATATAAGAAATCCGAAGAAAATCCAACTGACAACCCATCATGACAACATGAAATTTTTTACCATATTAATTATATTGATTATTGTAAGCCAAACTGTTTTAAATAATTTGCTACTTATATAAGAGGTGAAAAAGGGAGAGTGAAATCGTTAAATTGTCATTGGCTTTGCATAGAAAATTTTTTTTCAATGAATATCTTTTAATAAAGAAAAACTATAGGTTAAGAATTTATTCCCAAAACCTAAAAATGGCTAAAATTTCTGCAAACAGAATCTTTGTGTAAGACTGAAGACACTTCTGCTTGCTACCAATTGAGAAATATATATATATATATATATATATATATAT
>CABFPE010000104.1:1551755-1562061 GCA_900660155.1 Hofstenia miamia
AATACGAGTAAATCGGCTCCGAGTAAAGCGGAGTTGGCTGTTGTAAAATACATACATTTGCATTTATATATATATATATATATATATATATATATGCAAATGTATGTATTTTACAACAGCCAACTCCGCTTTACTCGGAGCCGATTTACTCGTATTTTTACATATTTCGTAAATGTTCTCAAGTCTTGTTAGAACCTTTAATAAATATTTCATTTTACTCGTAGAAATAACATTTTTACTTAATCCGTATTGAATTTTCGTTCCATTTGTACAATTTGTGTAATAAAACAGTCGGTTAATCCGTACGCGGGTGCATTAATAAACTTCCCAAGAAGCAAAAAGCCATTACGGACTATTTCTCCAATAAATAAAACTTTTGAGGATCTTATATAAAAGACATTTCTTTGTTAAACAAGTTATTATATAAATTATACATAAAAAACAGTTCTACAATTTTCATATAAATAATTGTACATGTATGTATTACATATAAATATTTGTACATGCACCTGTATGACATATGAATAATGGTACAAGTATTGCATTGAAATTTAGTGTCACATGTAAAGTGTAAGGATTTGAGTTTAAATTCTCCAATTTACCTGATTGAACTGATAAACTGGTTGTAATTATCATTAATGTCATAAAATAAGGGTTGTAGAACCACTTTGGAGAGGTTCGAAATTGCAAGTCCCCTTATTCGTATTTCACTAAATCCGTAAAAAAGTCGGCAGTCCCCAAAGATATGAATTAAGCAGAGTTGACTGTAATAACAAGTTCAGCAATAGTGGAAGTTCAAAATTACGGAGGATATTCTCGAGCACTAATTGATGAATATTCGGCAATAGTGAAAATGTTTCCTTATACAAATTATTAAAATAATGTAATGTTAAAATGTACGCGTACATATACGTTTTTGGTTTAATAAATATTCTTTGCATCTTTGTACATTGTATTCAAAACAAGCATGGATATCCTGATTTTTGTAGAATACTTGTGCAGTATACAACCCATAGCATATTCTGTAAAACATAAAACATGTACAAGCATTTTACATACACTGTATGTCAAATATGACAAATTTCTGTATTTGACAATAGTGAAAATTTGTCGATAGTGAAAATTTTTACCATCAACATGCTGTTGCCAAACTCTCCTGCACAATTACTTACAAAAGAAAAGTAACTCATATTTGAGTTTTTGGATGTATATCTACACAGAATTAAATTATATATATATATATATATATTATATATATATATATATATTTCTTTGTGAAAGACAGACTTGAAGCTGGTAGCTTTCAAACATGCGTTTCAATTTGCATAAATTTTAGATCTTTACCAGTAAGTTATGCTATTAAACATTTAGGGCATCTTAAATTTATAAAATTCAATTGAAGAGAAATTTTGTTGTGTATTTCACCCATTTAAGCAGTACTAAGACATTTTACAAAAGTTTTTAGTGATTGATTATCTTCATTTTCTTATAGGTCTCTAACAAATATTTCAGTAACATTTGGCTAATTGCTTGAACTTCAAGCTTATACGCTTTCTGTGCTTGATAAACAATACTAGTAAATAAATTTTTATGCAGATTATTTAAATTTGAACATGTACAAAACTTTTTTTTATATACAAAACTCACGTAAGAAAAATGTTTTTCAAACTCATCCCCATGTTCTATAAGAGATTTGACACCACCATGGTGAAGCTGACTGTGCTATGTTATTTTCTGAAACTAGATTAAAATGTACATCGAATGCTAAAAATTAATTAAAATAAAAAGGTTGGACTCAAAATTAAGGTAAATTTTTAAGGTTACATTTAGATAAAAATTACAAAAGTTCATTGTTAAAATTTGATGCGTTACACCACAGTACTATGACCAAAACTTCACTTGTGACGCGTCCAATGCTTCAAGATCTAACTCTGATGTGGTCTTATCGAAGAGCATGTGTCTCTAATGAAAACTCTAATCCTAAGTGGGCAAACCTGGCATGTCAATATTTCGAATTCAGGTACAATTTTTTTAATTATGCAGACATACAGCAAGCATCAAATTATTATGGACACCTAGAATTTATTACAGAAAATGTTCTTGAAAATGTCCATGAAATGCCAATTGTTTTATATTCATTCCAGCTATGTGCTATGATTCAATGATGTGCATTAGCTACATGATATTAATATATTTTATATTACACAATAGCTAGCCATGAAAATTTTTTAATTAAGAAGAGCAAATTATTATGGACACGTAGATTTGCACTACATTTACACTGCTTGCATATATATTTGTAGACTTCTTACAGCTAATTATCACTTACATTCCATTGCCTATCATATCACAAAAATTTGAAGTACAAATATATACATTTTATAAATTTCTTTTACTACAAAATGGGCAAACAAGCAGATCTTACTGATTTGGAAGTCAATCTTGTAAATTGACTACTGAAAGCTGGAAACAATTCCATCAAAGAAATTTCAAAAATATCTGGCATTAGTCGCAGCAGTGTTTCAAATATTAAATTTAGAAATGAACACAATATATGCACACCACAGAGCAAAGGAAGGTGTTGTAGAAAGTCAAAAACATCAAAAAAATGATGACCGGTTTTTGCATAGAACAATAATAAAGCAGCCTTTGCTTTCAGCCCCACAGTTGCAACAGGAAGCAAAGTCAAATGGCATTAATGTTTCAACAAGCACAATTCAAAGAAGGCTAAAGAAAATGGATCAAACCACGTAAAGTTCCAAAATTGACCAAGAAGATGATGAAGAAGAGACTAGATTTTTGCAAGAGCACATTCTGATTGGACTATTAATGATTGGCGAGGTTTCCTTCAATGATGAGAGCACTTTTGAGTGCAAAATGGCATCAAAAAGACGAGTATGGCATTCAGTTGGTCAAACATCGCCACTTCATCAAAACGTGAAGCACCCCATAAAGGTTATGGCCTGGAGTGTGACTAATTTTAATGGCACCGATCGACTACATATATGTGATGGAATGTTGAATTCTTTCAAGTACATAGACATTCTAAAAACAAGCTCCTACCACCGCTCAATGACTGGTATGACTCTTTGAATAACTGCATATTCATGCAAGATGGGGCACCATGCCACACAGCAAAAGTGGTTACTAAATTTTTGAGATCAGAAGGAATTTCTCTTCTTTCGTGGCCTGGTAACTCACCTGACTCAATCCCATTAAGAACATTTGGGGCATGTTAAAGGAAAAAATGTCAGGAAAACTATTACTAATAAAAAAAACTTAATTGAAGAACTAATTAATGAATGGTTTCAAAATGAAAAGATGCAACAATTTGTAAAAAATGGAAATAACAGCATGCCTCGACGAATTGAAGCTGTGATCAAAGCAAAAGGTGGTCGCACCAAATATTAAAGGCAGCCTAAACATGGACTAAATTTTTACCTTTGAATTATTTGTGTATACTTTGAATGTGTCATTAAATGTGCTTGTTTTGATTACTTATTGCGGAAATAAAAAAGATTATACACAAAATGTTTATAGTGTCCATAAAAATTTGACCAGAACATGTTTCAGTACGCGCATGTAAATTTTCGACATTAGCATTTGTATAACAAAATACCAATTGAAATCAGTAAAGCTAATAATAGTTTTTGATTAAAAATTGAAATTAATGCTATATTTGCATAAAACAATATGGTATACAGTAGAAGTCGCTTAATAACAACTCGATGGAATTTGAGCAAAAGTTGTTATTAAGCGGTTGTTGTTAAAAACCGAAGTTTGTTTAAAAGCTGGATTTTACATGTTCAACATCAATAAAAAAGCTTTTTATGAAGTAAGAAAGTCTGTAATTAACAATTGTTTAGTCTTGAGACGTTTTTAAACTCTGATCTTTAATAATAGATATAAGTCGTTACAGTATAACCCAAATTGGTGCACAAGAGGCATTGATGCACTACAGGAATTTAGTAAATATTACGAAAGTTACTATTAACCGACTTTGAAGAGACTTAATTGACCTGTTTTGATTATTAATAAACGGAGATTGTTTCTAAACGAGTTGTCAATAAGCGTTCTAAATTTCTATTGGCTAACGACCGGCATTGCGTTTATGTTGCTATTAAAAGGAGCTTGTTGTAAATCGTAGTAACATTAAGCGACTTCTACTGCATGCCTAATAATGATTGCATAACTGGTTTCAATAATAATTTGATGCATACTGTATATTCAACAATATTAATTATCTTTTATAATATTGACATTTCACAATTCTAAAGTAAAATACATGCTTGTAGTCATCAGTGAAACATTCCAGAAATAGCCGAAGATATCGACCTGCTATAAATTTTCTGCCAAACATGTTTAGTTGCAACAAATTTAGCAAACTAGAACCCTATATATATATATATATATATATATAGGCGCTAACTATGAATCGCCAAATATATACGGACGCTCTGGTATAGGTTATCTGACATATGAAGTAAATGGGAGCGCAAAGTATGATTTTGAGCCTACACCGGTTTTTTTCAAATTTTGATATTAGAATTGGCTTAAGCATGTAGGTTATTGGCACTGATAAAAACTGTCCAAAATCGGACATATTCCGGTTGAAATAATCATTTCTGACATTGCCGCAGCCGAGTCTCCTTTTCACTTGCAAGATCTTCTATTATCGACTTGAAAATAATATCAGATATTGCAAAAACACTCAAGTTTGTTGAAAATGTAAAAATTAGTTTAAAAAACATTTGTAATTGTTGAAATGGCCAATAAATCTAATTTTTTTACAATTTTTTCATTATATATATTTATTTAATAAATACTCTCCTTGAGCCCAAATTTGGTTTGTGGCTATTGAGTCAGCCCTAAAGCCATCGGGCATACTAAATTTAAGATTTTTGTACATTAACTGGTGCTCACGGTCACTTAGTATATTGAAAATCTGTGGTATAAAGTATAAAACCCATAGTACTTCATATATGTATATATATATATATATATATATATATATATATATATATTCACTTTTTATCTAAGTGCTCCTAAGGTGTACTTGAAAAAACTGGTTGTCAAGCATAGTGTGTAGAAGTGTATACATTTACATTGCATTTTAAGCTATCTATAAACAATTTTGAATGTTGACGCAAGCATTGCTTACCATTATTCCTGGTTAATTTAGGTTATACTACAAAAGCAGTTTAATCAGGTGAAAATCTGGCTAATTTTATTTTTGATTTTCAAAATTTTTTGGTTACAATTATTTCAGTATTACAAAGGAATAGATAGTGATAGAAGGATTGATTCTTTTTGTAATTTTAGTCCTAATTACACATTTTGCAATTCAAGTTAATGCATTACAATAATGCATGCGTTGTTTCAAAAACTAGCAAAATTTTTGTTGCTAGGCGATAATTCAATTAGATAATATTATTCATAAAGTTTTAAAATTTCTAATCATATTTTATCAACACCATCTTGCGTGCAATAACGGATCTTTTTTCATGAAATATTGATAGACTTTCAGTAATTCTCATTAATGCCTGCTTTATGAAAATTTCGTATTCTACAATGACGATGACGATAACAGTTGAGAAAAAATTTTCTTTTATCCTAAAAATTGTTCAATTCTAAAAGAACTGGGAGAGAATTATTTTGGTAGTACTTATCAATGCTGTGCAAATCAGAGAATTGAGTTGTACATTTGACAAATATGGCTAAGTTACAAAATTCCGGTCCGGTTAATCCGGTTAATTATGCTTGGGACGCACAGCACTGCTTACCATCCAAGATTTCCATTCCAAGTTAATTTGGATCTATGAATTAAGTGTAAATTTGCAAAAAGCAGAGCTCATTACAATATCATCACTAAAAGATTTGTATGTGCTTTTCATATTGGGAAAATTTCATTTAACTTAATAAAAATGATCATGAAAAGTTAGATTATTTAACATACCTAGTAAAGCGTAACAACATGACGTCAACATGGACCCGATGAGAATATTCATTACCCGAACCCGACCCGAAAATTTAATACCTGAATCCGTTCCGAAATATAGATATTGATTGATTGGTTGTTTATCATCCTGGATCTCTTTCGAATCAACTGGTGATAAACATCAGTTATTTTCTGATACGTTAGGGACATCAAATATTTGTCAGCACTTAATGTCTTTGATATTTCCCAAATAAAGTGGTGACCTTTTTGATTAAATAATTTAATATTTGTTGACAGTTCTCGAACCCAACAATTTGATACCCAATCGCAATCCCACCCTAAATCCAAAATCGTGTCGGGTATAAGCATCACTTTCTAATATCCAGTGGTAGAACCAGGGGTTTTTAATGGGCATTATTTTTCAAATTAAGCATCTATTTGTATCAAATTGATAAATAATTACACCATATTATGACACCTCCACTGATAATTAATGCGCATTTATATATTTAGCTACCATTATTGATATTCTCTAATCCAAAAATAGCTACATGAGAAGGTGCATGAAAGAATGAAGAATACAATAAGTATAGAATACTTTAAATCAGAACCTTATAGTGATCAAATTATCAAATCAAGTACACAATTGTTAATGCCTACTCGGGAATTCTTGCAGTTGAAAAGTTAAATTCCATAAAAGGAAAGAAATGCAATATCCTTGCGCAAAATTTTCATAAGAGGGGATGCCATTGTCTTGGTAAAATGATATCTTAAATTTTTTGTATCATATATAAATATGTGGCACTTCTGGACTTCACGTCACACATGTCAGTGGATTTTTGAAGAATATGTCTCAATGAAAGAGAAATAATGATTTGGCACAAAATCCGAGTTCCATGACGACAGGTCATCAATGAAACATGGTATCTGATTTTCATTAGGAATGCTGACTTAGAATCTTTGCTTATAGCGCACTGTTAACGGGTCTAAGAGCTAGTAGTACGTGCATTTGAAGACAATGGACACTGCCAGTGCAGAAATTGGGAATTTTGTCAAAAGGTTATCAGATATCGAAGAGAAACGACTATGTTCCTTCAAGGCTGACAATTCAAAATTGTACCAGAGTTGTTTCTTTTGTTGACATTCAGCAGAAGGAGGAATCTTATTGCAGGGTTTTACCCGTGAATTGGTGATAGTCCTCATATAATTCACAAACTAATTTGAGAAGCTGCAGCGTTCAAGAAACCCAACATTCCTTACCACTTGGATATTATTGAATGCCCCAATTGTGGGAAAAATGTTTGAAATGGCAGTGAACCTTTGTGGTAATTGAAGGAGAATGTCACTAAGCTCATGAATTGACTTCAAGTACCTACCCGATATCTCTGCACTATACTGCGTTTCCAAAGCCTTCAATTTTTTTTCTGATGTCAATCCTAACTGCGCAAGGTGAACATCAAGGCTGGTATTGATACTGGACTCTCACGCACATGAAAAATTACTTTTCAGATGTTGCGCTAATTCAATGAAATATCCCAAGATTCTTACAAGAGGAATGAATTTTGAAATCCTAAGGTTTTCTGATTCCAAATATTCGTTTGTTTGCGTTATTATAAAAAATAAATATATGAAGAATTATTAAGAAGAAAAATTTAGTCCACCTATAAAATTCTGAAAATTTCAAATGTACTTTCAAATGAATTGTAGAATTCTTAGCTAAGGATAAACTTTGTTTGGCAAATTTTGATTAGCTGAAAAATGAAAGCTATCATTGGATTGGAGTTTTAAACTAATTTGCAGGTATTGATAAATTTTTGATAACCTTCAATATTATAGTCCAATATTGTAGTAATTAACTCATAGCTATGATGTCGCTAGTCACAGTCCTCAGACAGTATATGTGCCTTGCATTTTGGTTTAGGTTAGATATTCTGGGAGTGTTATCTTTTTGGTAATAATATTCTTTTCATTGTATTGAGCTTACACCATTCATTTGAATATATTAAATTCTTGGATGGTACTATTTTCTAAACGAATTTGAATGGCGCTTTATAGTGAATATTTTCCGGTCAAAACTAGTTTGCAGCACTCTGAATTCGAGAAAATTGCTTTGGTATGTTCAAATTTCTGAATGCTAAGAGTTTTATTTCTAAATGGAATGCTCAATATCTCTAATATTTTGATGCCTTGAAGTATTGAGCCCGCTATGTGTGTTCACGGTTCTGTTAATAAAGGGAAACATATGAAAAAATTATAATTTTTCGTTGCATGTGATCTCATTGACATGTTCAAGAACTGTGGTGCCCTAGAACTCTCAATAGCTAATGTTTACCAAAGAATGGTCCTCAACGCATTGCCCAAAGCTTGGTAAGCCATCTGTGAGCTAGAGGTATCTTCATTTCATACTGTTAATAGGAGAAATTTTCAGCATTACCATGGCCACATAGAATGCATATATGACTAAAGTTCTTGTATTTTACTATTCGTGTTGTAGGATCATATTAAAGAATTACAAATGGCTCATATTAATAACTTGTGCAAAAGCGTCTTTTAATAACAGTAAGAAAATGTTTCAAAGATATCATTTGTGTAAATTTTTTGGAATTTTTGGAGAGAAATACAAAATTGAAATTGCCTTATTTTGGTATTTAATATAATTGACCGTTTTTTAGACATTAGATTGTTATAAACATCATGGTTTATTTCAATATTTTACCAATATATATATATATATATATATATATATATATTCACCATGATTATCTGTATATGTAAAATATTTTTTACACAGCCTTGCATATGGAAATGCGATTTTCTTCCACTTCCATTACAATTCCACAACTATTTTACAACATGTCCATATTTTTCGATTAATTTTCACATCTTTCCATAACTCTTTCCATAACTAGTGTTTGGAAATATGCGGGACCAGAATTTTACTGGTTTCAGTCCCTTTTGTCCCATTGAATTTGAACTTATCCCAATCGCATAAATTTTTTTGATCAAATTTAGAAAAAATTATGAATAACATTCTTAAAAGCATTTTTCCAGGCTCTTCATTTTTTGTACCATTCCATTTTAATCCTATTCCATTGAAATACTTAGTCCCAGTACCATGAGACTTAGTTGTCCCTTAGAACCCTAATCGTGGTTCGTTAAATTGACTATAATGTGAACAGAAATTACAATTGAATTCGTACACGTGCAATACTTGGCTTGGTTGAAGCTGCTAAGGCACATTTAATGACCTCAGTCAAGGCTATTTCAATTTCATATTTAGTCATTATTCCATTTAATTTCAGTTTCAGCCGTGTTTAAAATCAAAATAAAATAAAAAAATTTAAGGTCATATATGCATGGCGCTGATATATAAAAAATTCATTCAGTAAACTCATATGAATCACAAACTTTCTGAAGATAATAATAATTGCGGTGTAATTAAATATTAAAAAAGGTATATATGTACATACAAAGATGGAATCAGAATTATTGACGAAATGGAATGCAATGGAAATTTTCATTTCCGTGTGCAATCCTGTGAGTGAATATAAATATCACTAGAAATGTAATTGAACCATGGCCTTTGCTGAAAGAAGGTGCCATATGTTTAGTGCGCCATGAATAGGCTTAAAACAATCACATTACTTGTTTTGTGATACCTACTAAAACAATAAATGAAATGGAATAAGAACTCGTTCAAATTGTTTTTTATGTTGGTGGAAACATGTACGGTTGGAAAATATTTCAGATAACATTTATGACTAAACAATTACATTTAACTTAGGCTCTGCGAGTTAACATTTTTAGATTCGAGTCGAGTTCGAGTCGAGTTGGAACCCTAACTCGCGAGGTCAAGTCGAGTTACAATTGTATTTAGATTTATTATTCACGGTAGGCTAAGCTATATATAACTATGCTGCCTTATATAAATGTAGTGAAAAGGTACAACATGCGAAACTAAATAAGAGAAACCATGCGTGAAAACTTACAATTTGGGTTAAATTATAAAAGTTTGTTGGATTCTTCGACATTATAAGTAATCATGGACAAAAAATAGATAAAATTGAAGCAAATATCGAGTTGAGTTCGAGTACTCGAAATGTCGAGTTGGGTTTTCGGCCCTCGACTCGAATTTCGAGTACTCGCAGGGCCCTATAATTTAAGAAAAAAGAAAAAGAAATATTTAAATTAAAAAAGACCTCAATCAATTCCAACAACCAATCTTAATCAATGAAGAAGAAAATACTGTTTTTGAAATCCTAATAAGTGTTTAACACTTTATTTGTATATTAAAAATAGATATTATCATTATTATTAAATTTTTAATATTTCCAAATGACGCGGTGCTATGCTTTTTATATATATATA
>CABFPE010000104.1:1566697-1584094 GCA_900660155.1 Hofstenia miamia
TATTAGATATTTTAAAATTTTGTATCCAAAGCCCGTATATGTATATATATATATATATATATATATATATATATATATATATGATATTTTTAGGTTTGACTTAGAATAATAAAAGTTTTACTCGTTATGTAGGATGCAATGATACAGATTGGTACAAAAAAGACTAGATGATAGGATTATATAGATTATATATATATATATATACTAGAAGACCACACTCGCGCATCATAATAAAAAGTTTGAATGTTGCAATGAAATATTTAAATTGATAATGAAATTTTAACAACAAATTACATATTGCATCTTCAAAGTCACAAACTGTTTTGTCCGCATTTTCAAATTTAGAAATCTTGGAAATTTGAAACATGAATAGGTAAGCGTTCCTCCCTATTATCGTAAATTCATTCCTATTATTTGAGTAATGTCAGAAGTCGTTGAACGTAGGAAAATTGATTTTGAAAATTTCTCATTTGCATAAGAAATTCTACTATACATTCATTAGCTATAGATAAATGAGTTTAGTGAAAACAGAGTTGTTCAATGTTTGTGGGTGCTGAGATCATACATTTGTTACTTGGTTCACCAGCCTTATTTGGTAAACTATTACCTACAAAATATATTGTACACAGACAAACATTTTAAAATTGTTATCTTTTCAAAGGCTCAATGGTAAAATCCAGTTAAGGTATCAATATCAATGCTACATATTACTTGTGTACTTAAGTTAGTCTGAAAGCAAGCCTCTAAACTTCATGTAGACCAGCCTAAGTCCAACCCAGCCTAAACTATGGGTAGCCATCATAAATTCATCCTGTTATGATCTCAATATAATATAAACTTATAATAATAATAATAATAATAATAATAATAGTAATAATAATATTTTGATCATTGACGACTACAAAATATACAATTACATCATATAAAGAAAAGTAGAATGATAAGAAATAAATATAAAACAAAATAACAAATAGAATTATGCAATTGTGTAGGAATATGCTTGTTGAAACCAGGTTTATCAACAAAGATTTTTGTGATCTTTGTGAATGTAAAAATGTTTTCTGTTCCTGTTTCAGGAAAGTTTTTTTAATATTTTATCACCATTATTAAACCTTCGGTTTCCTGTTTCCAAGTATTAGTCTTTAAATATTATAAATATCATTGAAATTATGAAGTGTGCTGAATCAGCGCCAACTAATATAGAACTTGTAATCTGTGAATTTTGTGACAGAATGCAAACAGAAAGGCATTCCTGTCAGGCTCACTTGATGATTGAAGTGTGGAAGCATAAAGGCACTTCTTCTGATAATGCACATTTAATCAATTTTAATTAGAATGATATTTAATACTTTTTTAATTGTAAATATATTAGTATTTTGTTAATACAAGTAAGAAAATAATACGGCAAAAAGTATTCAGCTGGAAGTTGGTTGCTTGACTTTTGATCAAAATAAAGCATTAGATTAATTTGAATTTACATTGATCATCTGATCAACTAGAGAATAATTGGCAGACCTGTAAGCGATTTTTATGTAACTGTAAATTTTTATCAAAAGCTATGTCACAATAGATTCATTAACAATAAGTTCTTAGTGAAGATTAATCTTATTTTCTTGAAACAGTTAATGAATAAAAATATAATATTGTCTATGATTAGCTAAATTTCTGACTGTAAAAAAGTTTCAATTTTGTAGTGGATTACAACATTGAAGGAGCATAGAGTCATAGATCGTCTATGTCAAAATATTATGAATTTCTTAACAGGCTTGAATAAAATTGTTCAAAAAATGGGACAAAGCAGCGTTTGTTACTTCAAAGCACTGTTAGTAAGAATAGATTTGAACTAAGGCCTTACCATGTTGACCATCACCCCATTGCAAAGAACTAATTTCCAGGTTATGATTTACACATCTGAATAAGTCCACTGCCCACAGACTGTTTGCATAGTGCATGCTTTGCATAAAAACTTTTTTCTAAATGAAAATAGATAATTTTTAATTCTCGTATTGATAAATTTAAATTTAAAGGAAATAAATAAGAGTATGAGGCACAAATATTTTCCCTTTACTTTTATGCACTTTGATTTTCATATGTTGCCCATACGTAACCTTAAGTTACTTAATATACATGTATGTATCCACATTACTTCAAATTTTGATTTAATACAGCGGCATTCTTTGACCTAACCAATTCAAAATTTTGACATTATTTTGACTTAAGAAAAAACAGTCAATAGAGCTTGAGAAAGAAAATTATATCAATCATTACAATGATTAAAGAGAAAACTAAATATTTTAGTAAATTTTCAAGCAGAATATTTCAATATTTACAAAGCAGCTTCTTGGATTATAAAGAAATTTCTTTCAAGAGAGCATATTGTTGTAGATTTACAAGTCAAATGAACTATTTTGTGCGTGATCTCCAACATGCCCGCTCGCGAATTCGTCCTCTTATGTAGTCATCAAAAGCACATTGTCTTTCTTAAAGTCAAAATTCTGGATGTCATTGTAGGCCTACATGATATAATGCTTCAATTCTACTTTTTTCATGAGGCTCGTGACTAAGCAGAACCAAGCATACAAAACAACAAAAAATTGCATTGAATTATTGAAAATAAAAGTTTTCAATTTAAGTATAATTTTTAGAAGTACAAATTTTCACTGTATTCCGAATATAACACATATATTTCATATCTTTATTTTTTTTAAAATTGCCTACTTGAACACACGGAGCATTCCAGCCCATCAATATGAATTGAAAGAATTGCATTTGATGCTTGATTGTAACACAATATTTGCATTGACAGAAACTTGGCTCAACATCCACACTCCTAATGATTTGTTTAATTTCAATAAATCTAACTTCACAAGTTTTTGTAAACACAGAGGCTCAAAAGGCGGTGGATTAATGCTTTTAATACCCAGCTTCATGAACCCTATCAGGCGTAAAAACTTAGAATTTAACTATCCATGTTTCGAAACACTTTGGGTTGAACTAAGAAAATCAAAAAAGTAAGTTATCTGCTCTTATTAACATCAGTTATTGCCCTAAAAAGCAATTCTGCAGAGAGTTCATTAAATACAAAGTGCAAGAAGTTCAAAATGCTTCTTCTCTCAACAAAGAGATTTTGCTGCTGGGGGACTACAACATTAACTTGCCAAAAGTGAGACAAAATACATAAACTTTATCTGTAAAGAATGCCAACTTGATGTAATAAATAATGAAGTTCCAACAAGGGGAAACAACTTAATTGATTACTTTTTAACAAATACTGAATCCATGGTTTTCAGAAATTACATCTTTAATTCATTCTCTGACCATAACTTATGTTTATTTGTTAGCAATGAAATTTTCCACAACAACATGAAAAGAATTTACACTCGCAATTTTGCAAAATTTGATGAAAAAAAATTCTCTAGAAAATGTGCCATGGGATTACGTATATACACTGCAAGATCCAGGAGACATGATTGAATTTATTATGAAACAATTAATTATTTGCTTAAATACGAACGCACCATTTCAATATAGATATGTAAAAGTCAACGTCCACAAAAAAATAAACAGCAAAGAAATAAATGTATTAGAAGTTGAAAAAAAGAAGATCTGGAACTCATCCTCAAATTAAAGTTGCTGCATATAATGAAGTAAAATCAAAACTAAGATAAAAACTAAGATCAGAGCACAACAAGACAAACACTTCTTTGAAAACCTCACTCAAGCCCGAAATAAATGGAAGTTTATTAATAGGTTTTCAAATAAGGAAAAACCTTTTGATTGCACCATTCAAGAAATTAAGGTTAATAATAAAAGCATCACTAATAAAAATCTAATTGCTGAAGCAATGAACATAGCATTTAGAAAGTTAGGAGCGCTTAGAGGTAAGAAGGAACCATTTATTAATAAGACTAGGCCATTGCAGAACGTCTTCAACTTCAGCTACATCAGTATGCAAGAGCTCATCGGAGTTGTAAGTAAACTTGTATCGAGTATTTCAAGCGGAAGTTGCAGTGTGCCAGTATTCATCATCAAAAAATACATAAAGTATTTCGCAGAACAGCTTCTATTTGCTTTTAATAACGCAATCCATATTAATAAATATCCTGAATGTCTAAAAAGAGCAGACATTACCACGATTTCTCAATTTGTACATAAACGATTTGTCAACATATATTGTCGACGCGGAACTAATTCAATATGCAGACTACATTTGCGCCATACATAGACATGTGAGTCTAATAATAGCCACAACACATTTGCAGAACACATTAACCAAAATCTGTAGTTACTTTAACCAAAACATGCTAACAATGAACACGCAAAAAACTCAGTTCATTATCTTCGCTCCAAGTGGATCAGAAGCAATAGCTAAAGACATAAGTCTAAAAGTTTCCGACGGTATATCTCCAATCCAAAACAGCAAATCAGTAAAGTACTTAGGGGTAGAAATAGATCAGCACTTCTGTTATAAAGACTTCATAAACAGCAAGGTTCGTAAGATGGCGTTTGGAATACAGTATCTAAAACAAATAAAACGGTTTAAGCTGAGTAAGGAGTTAATCAATGCATTTGTGGTTAGTCAATATACATATGCTTGCATTCTTTTAAGCAATATTAAGACGGTTGAGCATGAGCGTATAAATAGATAGTTTAACTGGTCAATCTGTGTCATGTTTTCCATTAGTAAACATCAAGTTAGTAAAAAACTGCAAACATTATCATTGCTTCGTCCATTTACTATAACAAAGTACAACAGCTTAGTAGACATGTTTAAGCAGTTGAAAACAAGTAGTAGGGCAATAACCAGGAAATATGTAAAATATAATCACCGTGCAAACATGTGCATAAACAATATACATCCAAGAAGCAAATACTGGGAAAATTCTTTTACAACCACATTTTGCAAACTTAAGGAAAGCCAGCAATATAAATGAATTTAAAAAACTGTTAAAACACAATTTATTAGCAGAACAAAATAATTACGGAATACTTAAAATGTTAAAACTGTAGTGAAACTTCTAATTTTTATTCCATTTTAATTGTAAATATCTGTGTGAATTTTAATTTCATTATTGTAGCTTAGTTTGTAGTATATGTATATCTAAGTTCTTAATAAATTTTTCTAAATATGTATATATCTTATTTGTACATATGCATGATGCAAACAAATAAAGCTATTAAAGATTTTCATGTTTATAGCAGTACAACAAATACACATTTATAAAAATATATATAAAAATGATGTACAAATCTACAAACTAAAGATACTTAAAATACATCTAAAAAACACAAAATTTACAAATTAAAAAGATTAAATAAAAAAGAGTTAAACTTAAAGTTTTTGCTATGGAATTTTTGAATGCCCGTATTTACATTGGTTTGTTAACAAATTTTTCTTCAATAGTTTCTTAAATGTTCTTATATTATGTTCTTTTCTTATCTGTAGTGGTAACTTGTTCCAATATTTACAAACTGTAGGTGTTAAGGCGTCTCTCCAAAACTTATTCACTACTTTTACTCTGCATGCCAATTTATTTATTCTATTATTTACGCTAACATTGTTGAACAAAGGATTTTTTTGTTTAAAAATTTGAAACATTTTTATTAAACTTGCATATATAGTATAATAAATTGGTGATAACATTTTTAATGTTTGCAGAGTTTTTCCTGTTTGACGTATGTCAATGTTAAACATTGTACATAGTGACCAATTAAATATTCTATTTGTGCACCTTCGCTTATCATTAGATATATTATTCAGAAATATGCATGTATACTTAAATTGACTATACACCAACACCTCTACAATGACCTTACTTTGAGTAATATTTCTTATGTGTTTTAAATAATGCACTCCACTTGCCATTCTGCTGATTTTGTTGTTCACAAACGTTTCAAAGGTAAAATTTCTATCAATATTGACTGTATTGACTTTTATGGCCTTCTAGTGATAATAATATAACATGTACAAGCAGTGCACACAATAAAAATTTGAATTTTTGTATTATAAAATATTTTATCTAATCATCCTCTGAAATCATTCTATGTGTATTATAGAATAGGAATCTTTCGTTATTGTTCATTTTCGGGATTTTTTAAGCAAGTGCAATTTTATATGGCACAACTTTGCGTAGAATACATCTCTGCTTTTTACAGTGATGGTTTCCTAATCAATAGTGCGAAAACAAACCTACTGTTCCAAGTGAAGAAGAATCACAAAGTAAAAACTGACAACGACAGCGTTTACTTTAATCGTATTGTAAGCTTGGCAAATTATTTCCACTATTGTTATATTATTTTCCAAACCGTCAAAATTTAGATGTCAAATAAAACATCATGTTCTTATTGAAATATTTGACTTTATTATGTCTTCTAAGTTCAATCAAAAGCTATAAAATGGCATAAGAAATAGTTAGTTTGTTAATTAACGTACTTAAGAAGATAATGCTGATGACTGAATACACGAAATATGAGCTTGTAGTTTAAATTAGAACAGATTCCCACATAGCCAGCCACTGGTGGTCCACCGATGCACTTTAGTTATTTGCTTACCACCACTGGTGGCATACACGTGGTTTCCTATTACATTGGTGGATAACTGGCGAATTTAAGTGATTTAATGGCGACAAACAGTAGGTTTTTGGTGACCATAAGAACTGTATTAAAAGTAAAAAAATAACATTGCGGTTTAGGCTAACAAAGCCCTAAAAGAGCTGAAAAATATTTAATGCTTCACTTAATCGAAACTTGAATGATTAAGTCAATCATATTTCAAATGTGTTCCATAAGTTAAATATATGACGGAAGTACGTATGAGTAGGATTTAGACTTGCATTTAAATTGCAACATAAATATTAAAACTGACAAAAAATATTAACGAAATAAATGATCATCTATTATTATATTTTTAAGGGTAATAGTCAATTACATTATATTTGGGATTACTAAAAAAAGAAGTAAATTTAAAGAATAACTTACTATTTTAGAATTGGCAAGCAAAAGAAGCTCCGATTAGACCTATGGCAAAGTCTCGGATCGTTTAATTAATACGTTTTTCCCTTCATAATTCACTGATCCCTATGTTTAAGTATATATATATATATATATATATATATATAACTGAAACCGCACAGAATTTAATATAGCTATTAATTATCTATTAAGGTAGTACAGCACCACGGCCTCTGCTCGACTAGAAGACATTTCAACTTCATCATCATTGGGATCCACCTTCAGATGACATCAACTTAACCGGTGTTTCAGTAATTATCAATATAGATTAGTTTAAGAAAATTATATTTTATGCAAAGTTACATTTAACATTTTATTTGAGTTTGTTTGTCGGTACTGTCTTTGTTTGTTGAATTTCATGATAAATACCGTTCACTTCTTCTGTCCACAATATTTGGTCGCTTTTTTTTCTCAATGTCACCTTTGATGGATTTGGAAATAAAAGTTTTCATTCCATAGATTGCATCATCGACAACACCTAGTTCGCGCTTCTTAGGAAATTTTCCTTGTGCTTCACATGAAATGATACTGCAGAGCAATATAACAACTACGATGCGTTTAGTTTGCATTTCCCACTAATACTAACTAAATTTAGTTTACCTCGGATTTAAAAATTTAATATAAAAATAACTATTGATAGATAAAACGTCATTGTCTGCTTGACTATCAATCAGCCTACACTAATTCGATTTGGTCTGTAGCTTGCTATTAGTAAAAATTCATGACCACCATAGCAAAGTTATCAATATTACTACCCTCCAAAACTATTCAATTATACTCATGTATAAAAAAGAATTACAAATATTTGAATGATCTACCGGCTTGCCATGGGGTGACTATAAATCCACATCACAAGTTTTACACACAACAGAATAAAAAATTTGCCCATATTTTTGCACATCAAAATTCTTGACAAAACTGTCACATATATAAGCACAAAGCATGCATTATTATTATTATTATTTTTATTATTCTTAATATTATTATTAAAAAAATAATAGACGACCTAAACATAACACTTAAAGAACTTGGAAACTTCAATTTCCCCAAATATAAAAGTAAGGAAAATATAATAAATGCACAGCAAAAACATTTTCTTTTAGACTCGCAAATGCTAGTGAATTAGTAACTATAATAAAAAACTTAGATACAAATAAATCAGCTGCCTCTTATAATTTTCCAATTTTTATTATTAAGCGCTTTTTCCATATATTTAGTGATTATTTGTTATTCGCATTTAACCAATGCATTATTGATAACAAATTTCCCGAAATTTTCAAAATATCTGACATAAGTCCTCCATTTAAAAAGATGACCGTCTAAACGCAAAAAATTATAGACCTATTTGCATTAGCCATCCTTTTAGTAACCTTTTTGAGAAATTATTAAATAATCAAACACCTATTTGAAATCTGAAAGTATTATCTCGAAAAAACAATTTGGCTTTCGTTGTGGTTATAGCACTCAAGATGCAATTTTATCAATATCAGAACAAATAAAATCTAATTTAGCCCTTAATAAATGTAGTTGTGTTGCCCTTCTTGATTTAAGCAAAGCTTTTAACTCAATGAATTTTGACATACTCAAAGATTAATTAACGTATTATAACTTTGATAATAAAGCTATTAACTCAATAATGAACTTACTTCAAAATCGACAGCGAAGAGTTATACTTAATGGCAAAAAGAAAAATATATTATAACTGAACGCTGTGTGCCTCAGAGCACAGTTCTAGGTCCCATCCTATTTGCAATCTACGAGAGTTAGTCAATAAGTCTTGCACATTTTTTCATGTACAAGGTTTTATAAGGTTTTCATGTACCATCATGTCATAGTATGTAAGTATTTGTCTCTTGGAACAACTTCTATCACTGTATACTTAATATTTGCTTAATTTTCTATCCATTCTATTCTCTGTTTGCAGGTCATAATCAATCGAAAATGTTCTCTCGTCAGGAGCAACACGCCTATGTGAAGATCGAGTTTATGCGAAATAAACGACAATTGGAAATTCATGCTGCATTGGTAGAAGCTTGCAAGGAGGAGGCTGTCGATCGTTCAACTGTTACTCGATGGTTTCAGACGTTTCGAGATGGTGACATGAGCATCGAAGACAAAGAGCGCAGTGGTCGACCGGTTTCTGTTAATGACCAAGAACACAAAGAACGAATCCAAGAACTCTTGGAGGAGGAGTTGGAAAAACCGTCAATAAAGAATACTACGCCGATTTCATCTCCAAGAAACTGAGGAACGCCTTGAGGAGAAAAAGACCAAACCTCCAGCCTCTCATCCTGCATGACAACGCCCACTGTCATACTGCACAAACCGTTGTGGAAACTCTGGACAACTTGAATTGGGATGCAATTGCGCCAAAGATACCGTCGAGAAGGAGAGAGCTTCCTCCGAAGAATTGCGGCTATTGACAAAACATGGATTCGATCATACGAGCCCGAGCTGAAGCGGCAGTCAAGCGATTCTCCACGTCCCCAAAAGTACCGGCGTGAACAAAGCAAAGTGAAGCAAATGATGATCTTTGCTTATGATTACATCGGCATCATTCTTGCTGATGCTGTTCCGGTTGGACAAACCGTCAATAAAGAATACTACGCCGACTTCATCTCCAAGAAACTGAGGAACGCCTTGAGGAGAAAAAGACCAAACCTCCAGCCTCTCATCCTGCATGACAACGCCCGCTGTCATACCGCACAAACCGTTGTGGAAACTCTGGACAACTTGAATTGGGAAGTTTTGCCTCACCCGGCATACAGTCCGGATTTGAGTCCTCCTGACTTTCATCTCTTCCCAAAACTCAAGGAACCCATGAGAGGGAAGCGGTACTCAACATTGGACGAATTGTCTGCAGCAGTGAAGACCCGAATTCGAGCGATGAACACGGAGGGTACCAAAGACATTTTCAAACTGATACAAAGATGGGAAAGTGTGATCCGCAATGGTGGAGACTACATCGAAGGATTGTAAATGTGTATATATTCATGTTTCAAAATACAGTTTGGTTTATTATACTTTGTTTTGTTACTAAAATAGAAATGACTAGCCCTCGTACGTGAATGACATAACCCAAAATGTAAAATTTATCAATATGCAGATGATACCTGTCTTATAAGTACAAATATAAATGCTAGTAAAGCAACAACATATTTCACAAATAATAAACTGAAAGTAACCATTGAAGAAACACAATTTATAATATTCTCTTCTAAAACAAACAAAAGTCTCACAAAAAACAGTGAACTTCATGTAAACCATATACCAATGAAGCAAAGTGAATCGACAATGATTTCAATTTTGAACAATTGGTAATGTCAGAAAATAAAAAATGGCATTTGGGATTAGGTATCTGTATCATCTTAGAAATATTTCAAATACATATCACAAACAATTAATAAATGTTCTCTGCTTATCATATTTTCAATATTTCTCATTTCTTTTTACAAATATAAACTCAAAATATCGTATTCTTTTGTTTAAAACCTTCAACTGGTCTCTTAAAACACTCAATTTTGCTCAAAAACATGACTACATATCTCCTTACTACCAAATTCAAATGCACATCTTATCAGTATTATTTCAATTCAAATTTGGTCAACACGAGATTTCGTTATTAATACAATATATTAAATTAAATGAAAGCTCTCAAAAATTAGTTTGCTTAGATAAACATTGTAATAGATTTCACCACACAGCAACTAAGGTATGGAATAAATTAGACCATGAAATTCAACTCGAAAAAAACTACAAGAAATTAAGAAAAACATTGCGCAGATTCCTCTTTAATAGACGATGCATTTTTGCCTACAATAAGGTACTATACTTATTCGAAAATTTTTTATAGCACAAGAAATCCACACACACACAAATTTATATTATATATATTTTATTATTTTGTGAATACATATATTTGTAGTTTGTAGCTCTTGTACTAGCAATAAATTTAAACAACTTTGACTCTTATTATTATTAGTATTAATTAGAAAAAATAGAAATGAACGAAAAATTTTCTAGCATGTTTTATTAAAAACTAGAAGGAAGTAAATGTAAGTAGTAGTCTATAAATAATTTTCTACATCAAAGAACTACGGAACAGATAACAAAACTTTGCATTACAATAAGAGTATTGATAGCTAACCACCTCAACCATATCTTCAGTCAGCTGGGAATATATGAAGGACCCACTGCCACCTCAAGCATTGCAAACAAAAAATTTGAAATTTAATTTTCAGCTAGTGGGTTTGCTACAGTTAAGGAAAGTACTTGATAATCTTGACCTTAGTAAATTAAATGGATCAAAATATATTCCCGGATTCATAATAAAAATTTTTTACAAACATTTTGAAATCATTTGTTTTTTACAATTATTGTATTGACCAAAATCTATTCCCAAATATGCTCAAACGCTCAGATATTACACCAGTCTTCAAAAAGGGTGATCCTTTGAATGGCTTAAACTATAGACCTATTTCTGTCACTAACACGTTTGCAAAAATATTTGAAAAGCTTCTTGCAAATCAACTAACGGAATATCTAACTAGTAATGGGTTACTATCTGATCGACAGTTTGGATTTAGGCATGGCTATTCCACCATTGATGCATTAGTTGGCATAGCTGAGAATATTCGATTGATAATCAATACTACAATCTGTGCAGCTGTGGCCTCCCTAGATTTGAGCAAGGCATTCGACAGCATGGATCACGCAATATTGCAGCAAAAGCTAAGAGCAATTGGGATTGATAATGACGCAATAGCTATGATAAATAGCTTTCTTACGAACCGGAAGCATCGGGTAAAAATTGGCAAAGTATTTTCAGAATTTATACAATCTTCAAAAAGGGTCTCACAGGGTACTGTTCTCTGACCCATCTTGTTCACAATATACATAAATGATATTTCAAAACATATTAAATCAGGTGATATCTATCAATATGCAGACGACATTTGCATAGTTACTAAGCACAAGAATCCCCATGGGTCTGCAGAGCAACTAAAAAACAACATTGAGCAATTGAAAATATATTTTAACCAAAATGAATTAACAATTAATATTTCTAAATCACAATTCTTAATATTTTCTCCAAATTCTTTAAGACACATTTCCAACAAGATTGAACTCCAACTAGGATCTCAGAGCATTAAGCAAACCACAAACATAAAATACTTATGTGGTGATATTGGTAATAAACTTAAATATAAATCATTTATAAACAATAAGCTTCGAAAAATGGCTTTAGGCATCAGATCCATTAATAAATTTAAGCACATAACCCAGAGTACGTAAATGATCCATTCTTTTGTACTATGTCATTTTACATATGCATGCATTCTATTAACGAATCTTACTATAAAGCAAAGTGAATGCATAAATAAAACATTTAACTGGTGTATTAGCACTTTTTACACTATTTGCAAACAAGAAGTTTGCAATAAGTTATAGTTGGCTGAAAAAAAAATGAGACTGAACACCTATTTTTTCACGATTTGTGGAAACGTATTGAGACGTTTTAGAGGAAAACTATAAAAATAAAAGACAACGAGAATTTTGTGAACTTTAAAATGGTCAAACAAAAAAGTCAATTAATGAAACTGGTACTTCGTAATTATTTGAAAACACTTACCAAACAAATTGTTTTGCTTTGCAAAGTTTCTTCTTGATTTCTTCAGAATGGAAACGTTGGAACAGCTTGAAAACGCCTTTGCGACATCGCAAATTTCTCGATCAACTTATTTTCGAAAGCTGAAAAAAATTCGACAAGGAGAATCTCTCAAAAGAAGAAAAGGAAGTGGACGCCCTCGAAAAATTATTGGAAAATTCATTCAGAAAACAGTCGCAATTGCTCTCAAAAATCCCTATATTTCTGGGAAAAAAAATGCAAACCCACTTCAAACTGAAGCCGACATCTCTGTGCATGAAACCACAGTTCAGAGAACACTGAAAAAAGTGAAGTTACAAAAATTGGCAGAAAAAATCGACTTCTAATTACAAAAGAACATCAAGAAAAAAGATTAAATTTCGTGAAAGATTGGAAAGACTACACTTTTGAAGATGTTTGGATAACTGATGAGTGCGTATTTCAACTACACAGAAACAAAGTACAAGTGTGGTCGTCAAAGAAATGTCCAAGACCAACAAAAGCGGTTCCAAAGTTCGACCAAAAAATTATGGTTTGGGGAGCACTTTCCTATCGTGGGTTTTATTTGAAAATTTTAGACGGAAAAGCCACAATCGACAGTCAAAGATATTGCCAAATTATAGCTGAATTTATGCCTTATGCTGATGCTTTATATGATGATGGATGGATACTCCAACAGGCCGGAGCAACCCCGCACACGTCAGCAAAGACAAAAAATTGGTTTTCTGAAAATAATATCCAGTTTTTGCAATGACCACCAAGTTCTGCTGATCTTTCTCCAATTGAAAACGTGTGGCAGATATTTTAAAATGACGTTGAGAAGAAAAATCCGAAAATATATCCGATTTAAAAGAAAAAATTCAAGAAAGTCAACACATTTTGACATCTGAAATGAAGTCCAATTTAATGAAATCAGTTTCAGTTCGTTTGAATAAAGTTATTTCTACAGGAGGAAAACAAATTAGACTTTGATGCTTTTTACTTATAGTCCTTTAATGTATCTTTAAAATCTTACCTTTCTTGAATTGTTACGTTCAGTAGTTCAAAAGTAATATGCCTTTTTTCTAGTCTCATTTTTTTGCAGCCAACTATACAAGAGATACAAGTTCTTTCACCTAAGTACCATATAATGTTTTGCAAGCTTGACGTTGTTTTTTAAACATGTTTCTAATTCGGTGCACATTCTAAAATTTCTTAATAATAACATCAAATTTAACTCCAGAACGCGTGCGTGCATCATCAATATAGCAAATAAATCAGGGGCATGGAATAATTCGTTTACACATACTACAAGTCTGTTATGGAATAACTTATCTTGTTCCATTAGATATGCTGAAAACCTTAGAAAATTTAAGCGATTATTAAAACCCAATTTACTTTCACAGCAAAAAATTATTGGTTTATCAAAAACACTAAACGCATTCAAAATGTATGTATAGCGAACTGTAAATTTGTGAGTTTGCTGATTATTATTTTTTAACTTTTAAATTTAAATTTTGTTGGCTATTTTTTTCAATAGAAATAAAGCTTAGTTAGACTTATTATTATTAATATTTTTATTATTATTATTATTATTTATTGTTTAAATATAAACATTGATATGCATTAATAAATGCAGAATTGCAAATGTCTTAAAACTTTTAAAATCATGAGTAAGTTTGAATTTAAATCCATTGGAAACAAAATGTCTTCGTACATTAAAATTGATTGTAACGCCAAAACTCAATTTAACTTCAGCTTATTTTCATATTGCGATTTAAGAAAAGAAGTTCTTAAACTTGATAAAACAAGTCATGCGATTCTAGTCAATTGCCTTATTGGATAATTAAAAAGTATTTTTATATATCTTCTTTTAGCATTTAATCAATGTATTATCGACAATCAATTTCCAGATATTTTGAAAAATTCTGATATTTCACCAATATACAATATACCCATTAGATCCCAATAACTATCATCCCATAAGTATTACTTACCCGTTTGTTAAAATATTTGAAAAAATTCTTCCAGCACAAATCTAAAAATTATTAAAGAGAATCGCAATTTATCAGAAAATTAATACGGATTCAGTCCAAACTTCAGCACAACTAACGCAATTTTGTCAATTATCGAAAAAACAAAATCTAATTTAAATATAAAATTGTCCACAGCGGTTGCATATCTCGATCTTAATAAGACCTTTAATTTAATGAATTTTGAAATTCTACGGTCAAACTTGCTCAATCAAGGTTTTTTAAGTAATCGTAAGCAAAGAGTAAAACTTAATAGAATCTATTCAAACTATGTCAAAACAAATTTAGGCGTTCCCCAAGGAACTGTACTAGGACCAATATTGTTTCTCTTTATGTGAATGAAATTTCCGAAACAATTCTTAATGGAATTATATTCCAATATGCTGATGATACATGTGTACTAAGAACAGCTCAAAATCCTTACGAAGCGACCAGACAATTATCCAAAGACATCGAAGAGCTAATTGGATATTTTAATATAAATAAATTGAAAGTTAATGCAGATAAGACACAATTTATCATCTTTTCAATGAAGGATAATAAATAAATTTCCGACAATATTAATATTACGATATGCGATAATGAAATTAAGCAAAACAATTATGTTTATTATCTAGAGGTAGTGATCGACAAAGCAATGAACTTTGATGAATTCCTTTATTAAAATTACGAAAAATGGCAGCTGGTGTAAAATACTTATTTCATCTTAGGCATATAGGGAAATTATTTCATACAGAATTAATACACTCATTTGTTTTAAGTCAATTTAATTATTTTTTTTCAAAACATCAACGCTCACAATAGGTCATCCTTAGCAAGAATATATAATTGGGCCTTAAGATCACTAAATTTTATTGATAACAATCAATCAGTGAATGAACCTTATAATATTTTGTCTCCACTTTATTCTATTTAGTATCAATCTTTGTGTTTAACTCATAAGTTTATAAATGAATGTAATTCTCTAAATTTTTTGCAACAATATATTCAGCTCAATCAAAGAACAAATAAAATTTTCAGTAAAATTTACAAGCAGGACTCTTTTATATTTAACTCTTGCGCATTGTGGAATAATCTAAATGTTACTAAAAAATAGAACCAAATTATAAGCATTTTAAGAAAAAATTAAAGATTACTTATTGAAAAAGCAATTGTTATTGGGCATTTATAATCAATTACATGCATGGAGTCCGTATATCTAAGAATAGCGCCCTTTAAGTAATTGCGCATATTTATTGATTTTGTATATTTTATCTATATATATATATATATATATATATATATATATATATATTAGTTTTTAGTATCCCCCTTTGTTAGTTTCTTTCAGCAACAAATTTGCTTTTGCTCTTGTGGTTCCAGTAACCTACCGTATTGGATAATATAAAAATATTTTTATATTTGTGGAGAACACCTGCTTGTAGCATTTAATCAATGTATTATAAATAATAATTTTCCAATTCTTTTAAAACAATCAGATATTTCAGCGTTATTTAAAAAGGAAGCCCCCTAATTTCCCATGAACTATCGCACTCTTTTTCAAAAATATTTGAAAAGCTTTTAGCTGCAAAAATGTACAAGATTATTAATGACAATCAAATTTTAGTAAGTAATCAATTTGGATTTCGAAATAAATTCAGCACATCTGATGCGATTTTACCAATCACAGAAAAAATTAAATTAAATTTAAATCAAAATTTGTCCACAGCGGTAGCTTTACTTGATTTAAATAATTCATTTAACTCAATGAATTTCGATATTTTAAAGGAAAAATTAAGGCGACAAGCTTTTAGTATTAATGCAATAAATTTTATTATGCGCTTCTAGGCAATCGCAAGCAACGGTAAAAATTGACAACATTTTTTCAGAATATACTATTACAAATTTAGGTGTACCCCAAGGAACTGTACTAGACCTCATTCTATTTGCACTATACATAAATGATATTTCAAAATCCTTGGAAAACGGAACTTATTTATCAATACGGAGATGATACTTGCATATTACGAACAGCAAAAAATCCGCTTGAGGCAACCAGAAATTTGACAAAAGCTCTTAAAAATCTCGTAACATATTTCAATTGTAATAAACTAAAAATTAATTCTGACAAAACTCAATTTATCATCTTTTCATCCAAAGAACAATGAAAGTTTACTAAGAATATTAATTAATGTTTGTGATACTGAAATTATTCAAAGCACATGTGTAAATTACCTTGGTGTACTAATAGACAATAACTTAAAATTAGATAATTTTTTTTTCTGTGCTAGCAAGCTTAGCAATTCATATTGATTTTAATTTGGTAATGGTAATGCCCAATTTAAATTTAATTTAATTCTTAAACATTATTTTTTTTCCAATAATGCAAAATCATTTTAGTACAATTTTAAGTACTCATATGGAATTATTTCAAGGTACGCAAATAATCATGAATAAATTATTTTGAAATTTCATTCTGTACATATATTTTATAATTTTTGCAAGCAAAAAATTGCAAAAAAGTTTTTCACACTGAATTTTAAATATTTATGAGACCTAAAAAGCGCAATAATGAATAATACTTCACTTGCAAGCATTAGCGCATATATTATTTATAATTAAAAGTAAATCTGATGTCACTAGTGGATCACTAATGGTCCACTGGGAACAGGTGGCCACTCATTGCCCACCAGTGGACCACTGGTGGTGACGACATGGGTATATATATATATATATATATATATATAT